>QKWP01002950.1:29851-41636 GCA_003550325.1 Gigaspora rosea | reverse complement strand
TTGGGCTGGTTTGTATTAAGTTATCAGATTTTCATTATGAAGTACTATAAAAATTCATATGTAGTTAAAGTTTAGTTATTTGTATTTGGGGCTATTATGATTTTATCTATTATAGAACTTATTAGTTATAGTTGTGAATAGTATATAGGCAAATTAGTTTGTAACTTTATTTATTATAATAAATCCAACTTACTGAATATTGTAATATTATACAGCTATATTTGAATTATCAGATTTATATTGTGATATCTATGTAAAATTTAAATATAGAACTTAAATAATTGTAATAACACATAATTTGTGGTCAAATTTGAGTTTGTTTATACTAGAATTATTATAATTTCTATTATTGTTATTATAAAAAATTTCTGTTAAAAAAATTTTTAGCTGTAATAATATACAATAATAGGATTAAGTTGGGTTAGTTTATTTCTAAAGCAGAGCAAAGGATCTTAAGGTTAGGCAATAGAGAGAAAAAATGGGTTTATGTTGGTTATAGAGTCAAAATAAATAAAAGACATTCAAATGTTCAAATCAGTATTGTATTAGAATTTAATGCATTTTAAGTTAAATTTAGTAGCATATAATATATTTTATAGAATTTAATATTTTTGCACAAGTGCACTGTAATGCACCTCATATGATTTGGTATAACATGAAATCAAAACAACTAAAATAAACCTTTTTTTGTTAGTTAGAGTTAGTGTAAAGTTAGAATAGTATGTAGGTGAGAAAAGGGGTTTTATAGTAAAATTTTGCAAGAAAATTTTTTTGTTAGAGTACAAAGAGTGGTTTTATAAACAAAATCATAAGCCATAGCGATTTTTTAAAAATCACTATGTTTTTTAATTTCATATTATATCTGATTCTATGATCTGATTGTATCAGATGGTTGCATTACAATGCATATGCACTAAATTATATAAACCTATTATTTTATAGTTTTAAATACAAAATTGATTTTATAAGGTATAATATTTCATTTAGTATACAGTTCTATATAAAAAAACTGATTGCACTATGCCATATAAATTACCATTGCTATTGTTATTAATAATATTAATGTTATATTTTATTTTTTAATTTACTTAGTTATCAAATAATTTTAGGATTGAAAAATGACTTGATTCATTTTTTAATAATAATTACATTTTTATTAATACTGATAATAAATAGGTTAAATTTATATAGTTTTTCTGGTGCTACATGTTATTTTAATCAATCTTTTTTTTATTTATTATAATGGAATTAATTTTTATTGCTGTATATTACTTCTTTTTATTACCAAAATTAAATGTTAATACAACCAAAACTTTCTAAAAGTAATTTAGCATAGCACCAAATGCTAACAATTGCTTTAAAAGTACTAAACTAAAATAAGTCATTTCAATATTTATTTAGTATACATATAATAGTTGCTAATTAATGCATATTATTATTTATGCATTATCTTTATACAAAAGGTTAAGAATTTTTGATTCTTTATTTTATTGAGATTTGATATGCTAACAATTTATGCATTATCTTTATATAAAGATTATGTGGGTTTTAAAATTCCTGCACTATATGTTGTAAAGTGCTCTTGTTCTGGCTTATGTCTTTTTTTTATTTGTTTACTCTAGTGTTTTTTTTTATTATTTACATTGATACAATAATCTTAGCCTTTTTATTTTTAGTCACAGTTAGATAAAATTGGCATAGCACCAAAAAGAGTAGAAAGATACTATAGCAATTTGGCATGATTTCTGGTTTTTGTACTTGGCAACTGTGTGAGCAAGATAAACATACCAGTTTTTGCATTTTGCAATTTCTGTCATTGTTTGTTTATTCTCTTTTTTTCCAAACAATGTACATAATCCAGTTTTGTACCTTTATATTCCAGTTCTTGTACTATAGCATATCCAGTTCTTGCCTTTAGCACAAGGTGCCACTTTCAATTATTGAACATAGTGAAAGACTAGTAATTTAATAGCATTAGTCTAAATTGAATGTATTAAGTAAGAAAAAGTATATAAGACTTACCTTTTTGCTTCCAACTTATAGAGAGTTCAAAATAGAAATAACTCAAATAGAGTTCAATTTTATTGAGTATAACTTTCATAATTAGGATTATAAATTAATAATTCCCAATAAGTCAAATTTGTATTAGCCTAACCTTGTAATCATGTGATATTATTAAAAGCTTTAATAGCAGAGTAAAGTTGGTCATTTCTAAAAGAGGACTGTTTACACCTCAGGAGTAGATGATTAGTAAATTAGGCAATCAGCCCTAAGGCTTGATACTGGTTGTATTTGGCATAATTTCTTTTATTTATAAAAAAATTAAAAAAAATTAATAGATGCATGAAAAAATGGATCTAACTAATTTAACTGATGTATGTACCTATGAATTATATCAATCATTTTTATCAAATGACCAATGCAATCAGCCTGGCTAACTGATCAGACATATTCTACTAAGAAATACTAGAAAGATGACAAATTTCTGAAATCACAAGAAAGCTATAATATTGCATATGTAATAAATTATGAAATAATACTACAGTAATCAATATAATCTAAGATCTGAAATATTGTAGGTTTACTAATTTCTCCTTCAAGTTATCATTGGTTGAATACAAATATCATGTTTATTGATAAATCACTGATCAGGTGACTAATAATATAAGTTATCAAACAATTGCTTCATAAGTATTCTTTATACTTTTTTAATAATAATGTTTGGAAATTCTTTTGAATTTAGCAACTCTTTATGATAAAACATTTTGAGGGCTCTCTTTTTTAGCATCTCTTCAAATTCTTAATAAATACTGTACAATAATAACTATGTTAACAATCGTAAAAGTATTAAATAATTTTTTTTGAATATTAAAGTATCTATTATACTTTGTTATTTTATTAATTAATTAAACACATATTTTAGACCATTCATATTTTATATTTCAGTTAGAGCAGGTCAAAATGTTATAATACAGTCAACCTTTATATAGAACAGATGTTCATTATAGTAAGCCTTTAGAGTTGATTATATTAGACTCTACTCGAAATTTCATTAGTAAAAACTTAGTGTGCTTAATGAAGTATTGAAAAATAAGAAATTTTTATTTGAGCAACTAATACATACATAACGACAAATATTTAACTCTTTTTTATTTTTATTTTTTTATTTTTTTTATTTCTATTTATTTTTTTTCTATTTTTTTTAGGGTACGCATGTGATAATTGTATGTTATAGTCGAGTGATTATGATTCATTAGAATTAGTATTATTATATTAATAAATAAATTATCCAATATGCATAGAACATTGGTGCATGGTATACTATGTATATCAAAACTATACGTGGTATGTATCATATAAAAATTTACTAGGTTTTTTTTGAGATGTATAACAATATTGAATATGAAGTATTTTGTATTCTTTAATTAGAACCAGCATTTATTCTTTGATATGCAAGTTCAAACCTTTATTTAGATGCACAACTTTTAAAATTTATTGCTTCAAATTCAAATTTTGTACAGGTAAGTATTAAATTCCAAAGAACAAAGTTTCGAAGCAAAATTTATATTTAGTTAAAGAATTGCCAGTTTATTCAATTTTGTTTGATTAATTTAAGTAAAAATTTGCTCATTTAAAAAGAGATAGAAAAAGTTTGGTTCAATAAAGGTGAAAAAAATCTCGTACCTTTATAAAAACTATGTATAAAAATCGCTTAGTGGTAAAATTTCAAACTAAGAAAGATAAACAACCAATGCATCTAAAGAAATGAATCATGATTTTGTATATAAAAAATATATTACATAGTTCATCAATTAATAATCACTTAAAACCATCGATTATTTAAAAAATAAGTAATCCACATATATTTTTGATTTAAATAGTATACCATGCACCCCAATAGAACATCTTCATAGAAAATGATCCAATTGATAATTTAATCAAATCGTTGATTATATCAATGTTCATTTATAGAGATAATTAATAAATATAAATAAGAATATTTAATCTAAGCAATTATATCGAGCTGAATTACTCTATACTGCAAAACTTGCCTTTATCATTGTTGGTGATTGAAGATTTTTGTTACTTTCTTCACATATAGATAATGTACTTGTAACAGTAGCGGAAGATTTCTATCGCTGTTACGGATTTCTGCAGAAAAATGCATGATTTTTTATCGCTATAAAATTTTTATACTAGAGTAAATAAAAATAATGATTAATCGCTGATTAAATCATTCTATCGATACTTTCTATGCATATTGGATAATTCAATTATTAATTGTTAAAAATGATTTATTAGCAATTTTATGTTAACAATTAATAATTAGAAGTTCCCATCTCTAGATATAGTAAATCAAAAATGGCAAAGTGCAATTAAAATTTTTTTTATTATCATTAAATTTTTGCGAACATATACCTTAAAAGTCAAAATTCGTTAATATTCTCACAATCTTTTATTTCATCAAATAAACAAAATAATTGGTAAAAATGTACAGGACTCATGATGGATGATAATTTTATTATAAGAAGAATGAATTACGATAATACTTTCTTATAAATGGTAAACAATGTATAGTCACAATCAATCATTATAACAATTGATTGTTGAGTGATGATCATAACTCTACCGATCAGGAACAACAATTTTGCATTGCATTTTGATTATTATTCATAATCAACATATATATGCAACCGATGTCTGTAAGCGAAAATATTTTGAGCACAATACAGCTAGCTCAGCTCTTTCACGTAGGCACACGCTTGAGCTAGATAGAGCGCTTTTTATACAATCAGTTAAATTTGGTAAAACCCAAAATTACCAAAAAAAGTTAACTTGATGAAAATCTATTTCCAAAATTAACTGATAATACAACAAACCTTACAAAAAGGAGGTCGTCTAAAGTGGAGCAGAATCACGTGACATGTGACCAATCAAATTATAGAAATTTGATGATCTTTGGCGAAGCAGAAAACAAAAAACCTGAAAAATACAAAAAACGGTAATCTAAACCTACCTTGGTGGATTAATTAAAAATGTCTTCCAAAAAAGGTAATTTAGTATAGCACCAAACGCTGGCAAATGTTTCTAAGCACTAATGAATAATAGGCACAAACGAGTTGATACATAATTCAGAAATTAATGACGACTTGAAGAAAATGATGATAGAAAATTAAATATCAAATATCTTGGATTTCTTACGATGATTTAAAGATGTTGAAGAGATAGGTAAAGGTGGATTTGCAACGCTAGCTAGTATGATAAAAGTCAACATATAATTAAAAATGTTGCGCTTAACTTACTTCATAAATCAAATAATTATTACGAAGAATTTATAAGAGAAGTAACCTTTATAAAATATTATTATTAATTATATTATTTATTATTTCATTTATACTAATAATACTAATATATAATTCATTTTAATAATAAGTTAAAAGCATGTTGTGATATTGGGCTTAAGAATCCAACATTTTTAAAATGGTTTGGTATATCAAGAAATGTAGCTTCTAAAGATTATATTCTTGTCATGGAATATGCATCATTAGGTTGTTTGCGCAAAAATCTATATGACATAGCAAAAATGGATTGGAAGGATAAATTAAATTTGTTACAATGTATTACATCAGATCTTCAGATAATTCATTCTCATGATCTTGTTCATCGAGATTTACATAGTAGGAATATATTTTTAAATAACTTAAAAAGTGCATACATTGCAGATTTAGGACTTTCAATAACAGCTAATATTGAATTAAACTCAAAATCAGATAGAATTTATGGAATTTTACCTTACATTGCATCTGAAATTTTTAACAAACAACCATATACTAAAGCTTCAGATATTTATTCATTTGGTATAATTATGTGAGAAATTTTATATAGTAAATCTGTAGCTTTTGTGCAAGATTCCAACTTACAATCTAAAATACAATATCAGTTCCAAGTATGTGATGGTTTACGACCACCAGTTCACGAAAATACAGCAATATGCTATGTTAATTTAATGAAAAAATGTTGGCATACAGAACCAGAACAATGACCATTAGCAAATGAAGTTTACGAAATTTTTTCAGAATGGCAAAATAATGAAAGTATTTTATTAGAATTATCAGAACCTGATAAAAACCACAAAATATTAAAAATGAAGATACGCAAATAAATATTGATTCACTTTATAAAAGTAATTTTATTTCATTTAATAGGATAATTTTATTCAGATTAGCAGTTATACCAAATTGTCTATTCATAGTATAAAACATATGTATAAAGAACTTGTTTTAAGCTAATTTTACATCATTATGTTTTGGACTTGCTCACTTAGCAGTTTTAAGCTAGCTTACATTTAATGTTTTGGCCTCGCTTTGCTTAGCAGTTTTAAGCTAGCTTACATTTAATGTTTTGGCCTTGCTTTGCTCAGCAGTTTTAAGCTAGCCTTACATTTCTATATTTTGGTCTCACTTTGCTTAGCAGATTTAAACACTACATTAGTTTTTTGTCCATGCCTCTGACACTGAAATTTTTTATTACCATAATTTTCATTGAGAATTATGGCAAACAAATTTTTTTTGGAATTATTTGCTATTTTGATGACCACTGTATGTAGTTTAAAGTTGTATAAGTTTGCAATATATTTTCATGATTTCTACTGAGTTACGTAAGAAAATTCTATAATACTTATTTGCTATTCTGGCACCATAGTGTGGTTAAGTTATTTGCATTAGAATTGTCTTAATTTTTATAGGGATAAATTTGAATTAGTTTGCATTAAAGTTATTAATTCTTTCATAAGAATTCTGTTGCAAAGCCTACTTGCCATTTGGTAACCACGTATATGATTAAGGTTGAATTAATTTGCAGTGAAATTATCGTATTAAATTATTGTAATTTCCACCATGAGTTACTTTACAAAATGTATTATTTCAGCTACCACGGTATCGGCTAGAGTTTGCGAAATGAACTTTAGTAAATAGACTCGGTGAAATGAACTTGTAGAGGTTTAAACTTCTGGCTTAAACTCTGCCGCTATGTCTGAGTTGTTATGATGGATAAGAAATAAACAGGTGCAAAACAGGAATTAATAGTAATGATATAGGAATTCAATAATTATAAACTATCAAATGCAAATCATATGATTACATATTGGTAATTGTTTATATAAATAAATCCAATGTACTGTACTCACATATACCAGTATTAGCTAGCCTGGCCTATAAATAGTAAAGTTTTTAGCGATTTTAAGTAATTTCAACTTGGGATCTTCTTGTAGAAACCTGTTTACCACACATGATAATAATCGAATGATCTTTAATGAACAAATTCATTCAAATCCTTTATTACGACTTTTTTATTTCTTTGAAAATCATTGATTATCAATTCATCAAGCCAGTAAAAAAACTGATGAAATAAACAAAAAAAGATAATAACACTTAATGCTATAAGTAAATATAGGATAAAATATCTATAAAAGCAACAAAAATATATGTTTCGATACACACTGATCATTTTTAATGATTTGAATTTTTTTTTTGCTGAAAATACACGTATATTAAACATTAATATGTATAGTAGTCAACAAAAGTAACACCCGATTTTTGCTCAAAATAGAAATTTTTATTAATATAATTTTGGCCGCATATATATGAAATTATTTTTTATTACCGTATTATGGCAAAATAGCGCGCACCTGCACGGTATTTCGATCACCTGCGCGGTATTTCAAGTACACGCATGTGCGCTATTTTGAAACCAACCTAGTTTTTATGCACCAAAGAGATTTTCGAAATAGCGCCATGTAAAATATAAATATTTATTGAAAATAAATCTCCTTACATAGCTTTGCATCAAATAATTTCCTAAATTATAGATCTTTAATTTGTTATTCATGTACGTATCGTATATACGTAAACAAGTAGTAATCCTGTTCGGTACTAAAAATCTAAATTTATATAAATAGAATAGAAGAACAGTAACGTCATTCTCAATGCCCACTTTTAGCGATTGACTCTACCTGGCGCATATAAAAGTATTGCTGTGTTCATATTATCCAGCTTATCTGCAAATATTCGCTATAAAAATTTGATGATAAATAGTCAATATTGTGACAAAAGGAGAGATAAGATGGCGCTAAGAAGTTTTCCCGTGGTTCAAAGTTATAGAAATACATTCATTTATACAGTATACTATATAAGGTGCGCGCTATTTCAGGACGCGCATGGGCATTATTTCAAAACCCAGTATGATATTTTTAGGGGATGCGATTTTTGAAATAGCGCCCATGTGCGCTATTTCGCCGTAATACGGTAATAATAATTTAATACATTATTGAAAGCATGTGCGCATTCAGTATTATTCGATTCTTCTTATTGGGCCCAAAACTACCCGAAGTATAAATGTATTAAAGTTTTTGTATTCTTTTTTAAAAATGGGTTTAAGATCGATTACACCTTTTTAAAAGCTTTTAAACTTTTGAATATTATTTTTTAATGCTTTCGAATTATTTTTTATAAGTTTAGATCAGGGGTTTTCCTTTATTTACATTATAATTCAATTTTATCTGATTTTAACACATTTTGTAGCTTTTCTAATAATACAAAAATGATAATTAACACATAAAAACATTATATTTACTTCATCTAATAAAAAATAAAATGCAAAACAGAAAAATATAGTCTTGAAGAACCTTAATATAAAAATTTTTTATTTTTTTTATTTAAATTCAAATTAAATATTAACAAACTTTTAACTATACACGTGAATCATGCTCAAGCCATTACCAAGTCCTATCACCCCTAAACTTAATACCAACTATCTATTTTCTTTTTTTGCATTGTATAATATTATACTCTAATATTCCAGGTTTATTTGCTCGCTTCTCATTTTGTTTCGTCAAAAAAAAGCTACACTTTCACTCGTATATATTTCTATCTTTTTTTTTTAATATTAAATTTAATATATAGTTATATTATAATTTCTAAAATATGAGCTTTTTATTGGCACAAAAAACTTAAATCACAAACAATAAAGCATCTAAACTATAAACAACAAACTGTATAAGCCCCAAATCATAGTTGGAATCGTGCAATGGCATGTATCATTCTTTATTGCTTTTTTTATAATACACTTTTTTTTTGCTTCTTGAGGACCGAGGAATGTCTAAACAAAATAGTAAAAATTTATTTTTTTTTAGTTCTTTTGTAATATTGAAAAAGCTATTAACTTAATATATAAGGGTGTCGCATTGCTTGTGTTGTTTACTAAGTGGTTACTTTGGGTATAAAATAAGAGTATTTTCTTACTTTTTGCAGGCTATTAGGTGTGCAACACCTTATACTGGATTTATGGGGTTTTTTTATCCTGGTGCTTATTCAAAAGTTAAAGAAAAAAAGTAAAAAAAAAATAGCTTTGAAAAACATCAAAAAGGGGTAAGCACAGCCATGTTTTTACTCATGTGCTTTGATCTGCAGATCGGGCTATAATTTTGATAGCTTCTGTACATGTATTATATATCATGTATTGTATACAGTAGCCAACAAAAGTAATACCTGATCTGCAAATCAAAGCACGTGAGTAAAAACATGACTGTGCTTACCCCTTTTTTAACGTTCCCCAAGGCAAATTTTTTTTTACTTTTTTTCGTTGACTTCAAATAAGCACCAGAATAAAAAAAAAAACTGTACATCCAGTGTAAGGTGTTGCACACCTAATAGCCTGCAAAAAGTAAGAAAATACTCTTATTTTATACCAAATATAACCACTTAGTAAACCATACAAGCAATGCGACACCCCTACACATTAAGTTAATAGCTTCTTATACGTTACAAAAGAACTAAAAAAATAATTTTTTACTATTGTTTAGACGTTTCTTGGTCCTCAAGAAGCAAGAAAAAAAGTGTATTATGAAAAAAGCAATGAAGGAATGACACATGCTATTGCACGACTCCAACTATGATTTGGGGCTTATATAGTTTGTTGTTTATAGTTTAGGTCTTTATTGTTTTGTGCTTTAAGTTTTTTGTGGCAATAAAAGCTCATATTTTAGAAATTATAATATAACTACAGTCACCTCTCTCTAATCCAAATCTCTCTAAACTGAACACTATTAAACTCTCTCTAAACTGAACAAAATCTCCTAAAGCATTTGTAAATTTTATTATATAGTTCGGATAAGCCATATATAACTTTTTGAAAACTGAACTTTTTTAAAGGTATAGTACAACGATCTACATTTTAATAGTAATCATGTTACTATTTTTTTTACAATAACATTCAATTGAAATCAGGTGACGATCATATGTTATTGTATGTTATTTATATTGTACAATTTAACAAAATCTCAATCGTTCTAACAAAATTGATGATATATACAAGTAGATTTTTTTAATATGATTTGTGGCTTTAAGGTTTCACTACCATAAATAGAAGGGTTTGACCTATATGCCACAAAATTTTGGCCAAAATTGAATATGTTCTCAAAAATCTTTATTAATGGCATATTTTTGCCTTTATATAAAAATTTTTTTGTACAATGATCATATGAAAATGATCGATGTTGTACTCTACCCTTAAATTTTTACATAGTAAAAAAAAGCTGTCCCAGCAGTTCAGATTAGAAAGAATTAACTGTATATATTAAATTTAATATTAAAAAAAAGATAGAAATTTATATGAGTGAAGGTGTGGCTTTTTTTGACAAAACAAAAGGAGAAGTGAGCAAGTAAACCTGGAATATTAGAGTATAATATTACACAACGAAACAAAAAGAAAATAGATAGTTGGTGTTGAGTTTTAGGGGTAGATAGGGCTTGGTAATGGCTTGAGCGTAGTTCATGGGTATAATTAAAAGTTCATTAATATTTAATTCAAATTTTAATAAAACAAATAATAAAAATTTTTATATTAAGGTTCTTCAAGACTATATTTTTCTGTTTTGTGTTTTATTTTTTTATTAGTTGAAGTAAATATAATGTTTTTATGTGATAAATATCGTTTTTGTATTATTAAAAAAGCTACAAAATGTGTTAAAATCGGAAAAAAATTGAATTATTATGTAAATAAAGGAAGACCCCCGACCTAAACTTATTAAAAACAATTCGAAAGCATTAAAAAATAATACTCAAAAGTTTAAAAGCCTTTAAAAAGGTGTAAATGATCTTAAACCCATTTTTAAAAAAGGATACAAAAACTTTAATACATTCGTTCTTCGGGTGGTTTTGGGCCCAACACGAAGAATCGAATAATATTGAATTACACGTGCATTTAGTAATGTATTAAATTATTAACAGGCATAGGACATGTTCCATTCATTGCTTTCTATAATTAAAATTTTTAAAAAAACATATGAATTTACTATGTAACTTTGAGCTAAGATCTTTTTCAATCTAACTTATTAACTTAAAATTAAATTTTACAATTATATAGAACAAGAAAAGAAGAAAAAATCGAGCTTAAAAACCAAGTTAAAATTTTGTTATTTTTGTACAATTTCAAAATGTAACTTCGTCAAAAACAAATATTTACTAATTTTAAATCAGTAATTATATGTAAAATTATGCTCTGAACAACTTTACTTAGGCGACGGAAGTAGGTTACCTTGTAAGAAAAATGGGTTGTCTATGTACTAAAGTTAAATTTTTGAGTTTTCAATATAAAACTTTTTTTTTTGATTAGGTAACCTACTTCGGGCCCTTAAGCAAAGTTGTTCGGCACGTGATTCTACTCAACCTGAGGCTGCCGCGCGTTTTCTCGGACCTTTTACTAAGTGAAAAATGGGTTTAAAGTTCGA
>QKWP01002950.1:0-21236 GCA_003550325.1 Gigaspora rosea | reverse complement strand
TTTTTTTTTTTTGAATTCTATAGACATATAGAACTATAATAAAAAAAACTTCATCATATTTTATTAGATAATTGTCGAGATATCTAACTCTTGATATAAAAAAGTCATTGGGTTTGGCAAAAACCTTTGTTATATCAAGATTTTTTTATATTAATTGAGATTTATTAAATATTTCTATAATTAGGTTTGTAATTGTATTACGTAGTCAAAACTTTGAGTATAAAGATAATGTATTTTGGGCTTATAAGTTCCTTCAAATCTCACTCATAGGTCATTATCAGCTAGGTTGGGTTTCTTTTGGATGTCATATTTAGGATATAAATTGGCTCCGGCTCATGCTTCTCCTTTGGTTAGTCCAATTAAAATCTCTTCGAGCATTACACGCTGCAAAATACAAAGTTCTCAAAAAAAAAAAATACTAAAATAATTCTGGTGGGTAGTATGATCGAATATCTATTCCTTTTTTATGTATATAGTTAGATTTTCGCTATATAAAAAGCATTGTACATGCATATACAACATATCGTATCGCAAGTAATTAATATCTTGATAATCTTTTACATTTAGTTTCTTAAACACCATTTGGGTTATTTTCATTGAAGGCCTTATCCAAATTATGCGACCGTTTTTTCTGTTGTCTTTTTGAGCATGCAGGTATAACATAGCGACTTGGTTCTTTATTATCATATTCAGTAGTATCTTGTGTGCTTTTTTTTGGTCTTCCTTGCTGTAATTTTTTTCATCCTTTATTTGAACTTTCTTTACGTCTAGCAGTTGAGGAAACTTGAACTTTGATCCTTTTACCATCTCGTTGATAACCATTGCTATTAATTTGCTCTGCATTCCACTCACATGTTTGAAAAAAGGAAGTTATTGCTGGTCGAATATGAGTATCTTGTACCAATCGACGTTTCTTGTAAGCATTAACAAATTTACATATACTCTTGTTTAATGCAGAATCATTTTTTTCAATAAGACTCTCCAAGTCATTGCAAAACCACTGAAATTCGGTTAAAGCCAATTGATAAAGGTCTTCATCAGTTTCATCATTATCTTCATCGTTACTTTTATTACTATCAGTACTGTCATTATCATCGCTTTCATTCACATCATCACTATCATTATCTTCTGTATTGTAGGTAGTTTTGTTAATTGAGGATGGTAGTGATACGAAAGTTGAAGATTCAGGCAGAATATTTTCTTTGTCATCAAAAATTTCAACTAGATTATTCTTTACAATTGCAGGTTCTTCTACTGAATATAAGAATTTTTCTTGATCGATTTTTTCTTGATGAAGATTTGTATAAAAGCTAAGTTCTTTACGCTTTTCTCCTAATGCTAAATAGGCATAATAGTGCTGACCAGTTGCAGACATTATAGGTATTTGGTTTAACCCATATATGTGATAATAGGTTGATATTGAAGATTGGTGTCTACATGATGCCCTCGTTGTATTGCATTCGCACATTCCCAATTGCATATCTACAAAGTACCATTTGTCTAAATTTTTGCTACTTCGATGTTCAAATAGCATTGAATTAAGACTTATAACTTTAATATCATCTTTTGAACCAATTTTCCAGCCTAAAAGCCGAAAACGAAGTGCAACAAAGCTATCCAACCGGTTATGAGCTACAGAAAGTAACTTTCGTGTATAATAGAGGTCCATAGTATTAACAATAAAGTAGAAAATTTGTACTATATTATATGCTTGAACACGACTAAATATAATATCTTTTATAATTCTAATCCCAGATTCTGCAAAATTGTTTGTATGATTATTGCGAACTGGTAAGTTTTGCCGAAATGAAATAGCCCATTCCTTGCGTCGGCCCCACATAACTTCAAAATGTTTTTTAAAATGTGGATACTTTAAGTATATTTGATTTGTTATAAATCTGGTATGTTCTTTTTTAAGCTCAACTTCAGTTTTTGCAAAAACGATCTTCTTTAAATGCTCAATAAGAACAACCCGATCATCCATACTAATCCCGTGCTTTCCATTCCATAACCATCTCCACATTGCTTGTAAAAAGTGAAAAACGCATAATAATATGGTTGCTTTATTCCAAACATTATGTAATGCAGTTATCTCTGCCTTACAATCATCTGTCATCACAACTTCTGGCCCAACTGTAGGTCCACGTCCATTAAACGCATCAAAGAGCATTATACGTTTTAAAATATTTAAAGCCTCCGTAAAAGTGCTTGTTGTTTCATCAGATGTAAGTATTACAGCGAGAGGTAAGCTTCCAACAGGTGTACTTGTAGAAAGAATTGTTAATGGTGTATTAAGAGCATCAAGACTGGCCATAGTATCCATAAATACTAACTCGCCAGCTTGTTGCAAAAAATGACAACGTTTCATTAGATTGGTTACAATCACAAGAATGAATGGTTGGCCAGTATTAACACTTGTTGGAGCAATGTATGGTTGCATATAGGCGAACCCTTTTTCATTAGCATTAACTCTTCAACTTCTTTAGTTAAACGGCTAAACATTTCTTTTCCATTTTTTGCACCAACTGATTGATCGAGAAACTTCTTATAAAGGTAATAAAGATCATGTCTATGGGGACAAATAGCTCTGTCAGACAAAACTTCCTCATTATTCTCATATTTTAATTGTACCTCCTCCATATATGTATGATAGGCACTGGCAGGGCCGTGTCCAACTTGGAAAAGTTTAAAAAATTCTTTCTTTGTTTCATCACGTATAGGACGAAAACTCAAGGCATGACTTGATGAAAAAGGGTGATTATGGTGAAATCGAAGAGAAATTATACAAGGATGAGTATTGGATTTGTTTTGTAATTGTATGCTTAATGTTGCTGAACAATCAGTATCCCGTTTTCGTGTACTAATTACTTCACTTTTTTTTTCGCCCTCATCATTAATATCTATATGATTATTCTTTCCTTTTTGCCCTTGCTTCAGCTTTACCATATGGCTATGAGCACAATGGAACCGTTTGGAAAGAAGAAATCTTACACCTTTAATAATTCGTCCTTGTGTTTCTCGTAAGGTGATTTTATGTAATTCAGAAAACTCTTCAAGCCATATTTTGGCATTATCGACTGTGTAAATATTCACATGAAACTTTGTCTCAAATGGTTCAGAAAATGCACCCAGAAAATTTAAAGCTTGTATTGCTTCAAACGAATCAATAACATAATTGTAATTAAAGGGCAAAGCATGTTCCAAGGTAATGAGGTTAATATTCGTGATATGCTGTAGCTTAATGTTATCAGATAAAGAAATATGTGATACACTATTTCTATTTAAGTCCATCTTTGAACAGTTAAAGAAAGTATGTTAAGAAATGTAAGTATAAAGAAGGTATGTTAAGAAATGTAAGTAAAAGAAGGTAAGTTAAAAAATGTAAGTAAAAGAAGGTAAGTTATGAAACGTAAGTATAAGAAGGTAAATTAAGTATAAGGAAAGTAACTACAAAGAAAGCGTAACATGAACATTTGACATTTTTGCAAAAATGTAGTCATAATGTAGTCATCGTTATGCAAAATGTAGTCATCGTTATGCAAAATGTAGTCATCGTTATGCATTATTGTATTTGAATCAGAAACATTGAATAATTTGCGATTATCTAGTGTAACTGGAATTTGAGCAATTCTAGCAAATATATTCATCAAATACTAAAGGTTTTAATCATCTTTTAGAGGTGTTTAAATTAAACAAGATAGTTAATTCAAGTATTCCCAATCAACATTGATATACTAAAGGATATACATTTACTTGCACATTTAATTTAGCATATAAAATATAGAAAAGTGAAAGTTTACTAGTGGTTAAGCGTAGTATTTGGAGTTTTTTTTTTGACTAATAGTTTACTTATTTGGTCTCAATTTTAAATTGTTTACTATTTAGACAAACGCTAGTAAAGATATAATGAAATTCGAAAAATCGTTTATAAATTCAAAAAAAAATATCAGAAATTAAACAATTGGCAATGAGAAAATAGATATAACGGTAATGGTAAATAAGAAGAATTATTTCTAAATAGATTAGCTTATTGTAAAATGGGAAAATATAAAGAGTTGCTTTCATTCCTAAATAAATCATTAGGTATTGAACCTAGTAATGCAATTGTATTGAATGTTCGTGGACTAGCTTATCAAAACCCTACAGAATTTGAATCAGTATTCGCATATTTTTTTCAAGTACCAAAATAAAAAATAGTCTTAAAAATAGATGCGTATAATGCTAATTGACGACTCTTATTCAATGTGTAGCATAGTTAAAGAAAATTTTGCCGCAGCTTATATTTAGATAGACGCTTAAAATTTGGTTGAAACTTTGATCGAAGATATCTCGACAATTATCTAATAAAATACGATGAAGTTTTTTGTATTATAGTTCTATATGTCTATAGAATTCAAAAAAAAAAGCATATCGAATTTCATTAGGTAGTTATCAAGATATCTTCGATCAAAGTTAAAGAAAATTTTGCCGCAGCTTATATTTAGATAGACGCTTAAAATTTGTTGAAACTTTGATCGAAGATATTTCGACAATTATCTAATAAAATTCGATAAAGTTTTTTTTATTTTAGTTCAATATGTCTATAGAATTCAAAAAAAAAAAAAGCATGCCGAATTTCATTAGGTAGTTGTCAGGATATTTTTAAGTAAACATTTAAAAAAGAGCGATTTGTATAAAGAAATGTGATATAGTTTCTAGTGATATAATCGTGAATGTTACACGATCTACATCACGTGACCATAAACCGAGCACAGATTTTAAATATGCCTATTTGTGATTACCCTTGATAACGAACTTATCAAATTATATAGGCTTAAATTATTATCATTTTAATAACATTAGAATCCGAAAAAAAATTTGTTAAAGAAGATTACGTGCTAACAAATATACGAAAGAATTTATCGTATAAAATTAGAGAATGTGTAATGCGGGATAAATGTGATTAGTGATGTGCCATTTATATGATACCTGAAAAATTTTAGCGTACAGTACGTACTGTACGTATAGTTCTTTTCTGGCATCTGATTGGCTGGAACAAGTGATCGGCAAAAATTTTAGCGTACAGTATGTACAGTACGTACAGTACAGTACGTATAGTACTGTACGCGGCACATCAATAAATGTGATGTTTATTATTAATAAATTCGAATTCATCAAGGGTTTAATAGGAGAATAAAATTAAGTGAACTATTCACTATCTTTTAAGCTTTTAAAAAAAAATTAAATTGAATTCTATCTTTATCTCGACTTTTTATCAAGATGATTCGATCTTTAGCTCATGGAAATATTTTGCTATTAATATTTTAAATATAATACTCAGGTTATGTAGATAAGAGTATTAGCTTAAGTTTTTGCATTATTAAGATGTTTAGCGGTATGTACAAAGTTATCTAGATTTAGATCTTACATGTAATGTCTCAATTTTCCCTTTTTTTTTGGTCGATTATTTCAGCATGTAGAGTTTATGTATAGTTGAGAATAGTAAAAGTAATCTCTTTTAAGTGAAGTTTTGGGGTTAACTATTATTTTTTATCCTTGTACAGTGTTTATAGACGTCTTTCAAAGGTAGTATGGCTTCTGCAGTGATTTTTGGTAGTAAATGCAATTTAAATGTTGAGTTATAATAAGTTATACAAGCTAATAATTTAAATAAGTGGAATATCCGTTTACGAACGTGACTAAGAAGTTGTTAATTATGATAAAAGTGTTGGGCAGGTTCTGTTTATTGCAATGGAATTGTGTAATTGTTGGAGTGCACTTTTTCTTGTATCGATCCTGTTTATTTCACCCAAATCCGGTTATTTGATTTAGAACTTCATGATCTTTAAAATGAACAAAATTATCGCAAGTTTCAAATAGTAAAAATTGGGCAAAAAAAGTTTTTTTTTTGGTGTATGCTATATACTTATATACCAGCACCTGTAACATTAGACGTGTAATTGTTTTTCGGTAAACAATAAGCATGCAAGTATCAAACTTAAATCAACATGCTAAGGTAATCTGGCATACATATATGCAAAATACACGGGTATACACCAAAAATAATTTTTTTTCCCTGATTTCTACTACATATATTTCAAAAACTTCACACTCACACTAATAATAATCAATTAAACGATTATGGTTAATAATACATCTATTAAACATAATCATTAAAATAATCAGAATTAGACTTTATACTTATACCAGTTATTTAAATCATAGTTAATTATACTTTCTTTTAAAACACGATCGTTAAAGTGAACAGAATTAAACTTCATTTTTACGTTGAATGATAAATTGATTACAGTTAATTGTTAAAGTAACAGAATTAAGCTTCATGCTTGTCTTGAAACACAATTGTTAAAGTGAACAGAAACTTCATACTCACCTGGTAATTTACTTGGTAATTTATTGAACGATTTAATGATTACAGTTAATTACACATTTTCTTAAAAAATTATTGTTAAAGTGAACAGGATTTCATACTCACATAGATAATTTATTGAACAATTAAATGATTATGGTTAATTATAGATTCTCTTGAGACACAATCCCAAAATTATTGTAGTTTGCATAATTCTGTGACCCCTATGATAAATTTTTTTATTATTAAATGTTTGTGATTGTGATCACAATTGTTAAAGCTGGCTAATTTAACATAAACATGAGCTTGACACTCACAATAAATTGGCTAGTTGTGATCACAATTACAATCATTTAAATATAAAAAAAATTAAGCATATGCAAACCGCAATAAACTACATACATACTCATCATAGTGATTTATTGAATAGTTAAATAATTATGGTTAATCATACTTTCTATTGAAACACAATCATTAAAGTGAACAAAATTAAATTTTGTACTCATGCCAGAATTAAATAATTACCTTAATTATACATACATTTTTTTGAAACTCAATTGTTAAAGTGAACAGAATTAAACCTCATACATATATTTCTCTTGAATTAAAATAAACAAAATTAAACTTAATACTCAACTGGTTATTTCATAGATCAATTACAAAATAATAATGTAATCATTTAAACGATCAAATATTGCAATTTTTTCTACAATTTGGTCACATTTTTGGATCCTGCAAATCAAAAATGATAAAATATAGAATCCCAAAATTTAAATATATATAATAAATAATAGAATAAATTGGTAAGCTTAAACATGCATCTTTTTATGTTATTAACACTTCAGTATATTTGTTTTACACAAAGCATTAATTAAAAATGGATGAATTCTGAATCAGGTGGTATAGATGATAGTAAAAATTTATATAATCATTACTAATTACGATTTTGTTGTTAATCATGCATTAATTTTTTTAATTCATCTGTAAACTGCTATATTGCAGTAGAAATAACTTTATTGCTATATGATAAAAAAATATATTATGAAAAACATATCAGATATGGGAAAAGGTTTGCTATCCAAGCAAGCTCTAGCATACATACTCATGCTCCAATGTCTAGAACTAGTTATTTGAACTCGTGCCAATTATTCTCCTAATTTGTCAAACACATAAACTACTCACCTCTTGGTTCCCAAATTCCCTAAACTCCAAGGTTCTAAAAAAGCCCATCTACTACATAAAAACCCAAACATAAGAAAGATAGCTAACATATCCATATAGTTAAAAAGAGAATCAGAGCATCATCCTTTAGGATATATTTCAGTTATTGCTGCAATCACAGAACCTAACTATCCACTAATAAGGTCCTTGTATTACTACTGTAGCTGTAGAGCCTAACTATTCACTCATAAGAGTCCTTGCATTGCACTGAAGCTGCATAGCTCAACAATTGCTATTGATGGTCCTTGCATTGTGACACTACTAATACTTGCAGGACCACTTAAAATGGGGTAGGAAGATAAAGCCAGTCTTTACCAAAGTGTATGATAGCGAAACAAAAGATAATTTATTCCTTAATATTCATATACCCATAGTACTACTTCAATATATCCTAGTTATCAATTTTCATAGAAACCTATGTCATCCCAATAAAAACAATAAAAAGCCTCAGCCAAAGCACTAGACTAACCATAAATGACAAAAACCAAAGATGATCAATAAAGTCAGCTTAACTTATCATGTTAGAATTTGAAAGTTGTGCATAGCTACAAGTCTATCAAAATAAAATCCACAAAAATCGATTTCATATGGCATTAAACAAATTTAAGCAAATCAATATTAATATGCTCTTTATAGTCTGGTGCAAAAATATTTGTACCTCAAATAACTCTGATTCAAATATTTTTTTTACAAATTAATTTTTGATTTTTTTAATTTAATATACTTATTAGGTTACTGGATTAATAAAAATAAAATTATTTTGATTATTTTATTGATAAAATAAAAAAATTTATTAATAGTAACTTTTTTCAACAATATTTACTATATAATTTACGGGTAGCAATCAAATCGCCAACAATTACTTCACAGACATCAACCTACACTGACAATCATTTTACCGACAAGCTTTTTTTACTGATACAAAATTTGCTGACACTTGAATTAACAAGTTTCTTTTTACCGACATATTGATTTTACTGACACACACTTTACCGACAGTTACATTTACTGACAAAATCAATTTACCAACAAACTCATTTTACCGAAAATAGAATATACTGACAAGCTTATTCTGCCTACAATACTATTCATCGACAATATGATTTGCTGACAATACAATTGTTGACAATACAACTCGTTGACATATGAGACCACAGCAATGTAATAAACTACTAAGAATAATTACATATTATGCAATTTATTAATAATGACAATAAAAATTGCACATTTTACTATGGCTGATGCTGAGGTTATGACCTATTTTGATATAAATTTTTAAAATTTTTTTCTTTGGATGTTTTTTTCGTCTTTGCCTTATAGGGTTAGGGTAGAGTTTGGGTATAAATTTCATATTTACAGAGTATATGTGGATTTTAGCAGGGCTTATAGTTTCAAATCGAGACTCTATAACTTCAGCATCAACTGTGATACTTAAGGCATCTGATGAATTATTTGTTGGCGAATTGTTTGTCAGTGAATTGTATTGTTAGTAGAATAATCTTGTCAGTAAATTCTATTTTTGGTAAAATGAGCTTGTCGATAAGTTGATTTTGTCAGTAAAATTAACTGTCGGTGAAGTGTGTGTTAGTAAAATCAACGTATTGGTGAAAACATGCTAGTCAGCAAATCGAGTGTTGGCGAGTTATTTGTCAGTAAAAAAAGCTTGTCAGTAAAATGGTTGTCAGTGTAGTATTATGTCTGTAAAGTGATTGTCGGTGAAATAATACGAATCTATAATTTACTATAGTAATTTATAGTAATTTATATATATGCATATATAGTAAAAAAATCAAATTATCTCACTTTAAAGCTTAATTTCTTCACAACTAGTGATTCAATTTTGCTCAAATTTTAACCATATCTTTATTATATGCACATTAATGCACTTGCATAGTACAAGCTCATAGAACTGCATATTGGTAGCAAAAATATTTAAAATATCTTTTTTTTAAAAAAAAAATTTCCTTTTTTTTTGAATATAGCAAATTGTATATACAAAATTATTAAAATAAAACAATATTAAAACTATAAAAATAATAATAAGTTAGATTAAACCATATTTTATTTGATATTAAAAAATTTTTAATAATTAATCAAAAATATAAAAACTTTTACTAAGAGTTAAAATTATGAAACTTTTTGAGATACAAATTTTTATGCACTGGACCATATCTAATTTAATATTAGATCTGCTTAGTATACATGACTATCCATATAAGTAGCAAGGCATAACAGGTATAGACGCTCATGCCAGAATTTAGAAGATGTGTACAGCCACAAGTTTATCAAAATGAATTACACAAAAAATGATTTCATATAATATTAAACAAATGCTCAGCATATACGTGATGTTAATGTGCATCAAATGATCAATTCGAATAGGGGTCTTAGCTGGGTCGGGTCTGACCCAACCTGACCCAGTTTAGACCAGGGACGATAATTTTATGCAATTCGCATAAAACTGCATAATCTGCTCAATATGATTGATAATGCATAATACGTTAGATTTGCTACATAATACTGCATAAAGTATGTTGCTATTAAGTAATTTTTCGCATAATTAGCTCTTTAAGTACAATTCTGAAAAGTTCTGAATAGAAAATTAATCAACGCAAATTACAAGCAAGGTCAAAAAAAAAATTTGAGGAAGTTCCGAAGTATTCCGAATGTTGGTCCATACTAATAACTCTGCGAAACTTAGCATAATCGTGCATAAAGTACGAATTTTTGATACAAAATAGCGCATAATTATAAAAATGAATATGCATCAAGGCGCATAATTTACTTTTGTTGCATGCATAATTAATGGTTTGTTGCTGCATAAAATCATCGTCCCTGGTTCAGACCCAACTCGGGTCGGGTTGGGTTAGATCAAACCCGGGTCGGGTCAGACACAGGTTAGAAAAAAACCAGGTCAGGTTAGACCCGGGTCAGAAAAAACCCGGGTTGGGTCACGCTCAGGTCAGACCCAGGTTAATGATGGGTGCTGCATTAGCATGTGCGACGCACTATGTAAATTAAAATTATATGTGTCATATAAATATGATAGGTGATTGTTAATTGATATGTATTTTTAATAGCTTATATATAAAGCTTATATATAATGCTTGGTCACACTTTTTTAGATATACCGGCTACAATTTTTTTCTACTAGAAATTTCAATATAAATCGATTCTTTCTTATTACGACTATAAAGTTATAGAATTATTTCTCAATGGCATCAGAATTATTACTGGAGATATTAGAAAAACATTAAATAATTTGTACGATTTTAATGGAGATTTTAATGAAATAAGATTAAACTAAGAAAATGTGGAATAACTATTGACCATTATCCTGAGGCTTTTTTCAATTATCCAAGTTTTTTAAAACACCTCGACATCGATAGGTTACTTGACACCTTCTGCTCTTGCTTAATTTTTTATTAATACTTTTGCTGCTTGTATGTCCCCTGGCTGGTTAAAATATGCGTCCTTATATATCCACATTAATTTAAACTAGGGCCTACTCGGTATCTCTTGCGTAATTCATTTAATAATTGGTCATCGCTTGCTGATTTCAATATTTTTATTTTCTTTTCTCGTTCTTTCTCATTTTTTATTTTCCTGTTATTTTATTGTAGTAGCAAGTTTTACAATATCACGCCTTATTTTTAAATATGGGCCGGTGCAAAAATGTAGATATATGAATATCGTTACCTAAAATGATCTAATGATAGAAAGTTGGACGATCACGCTATATGGAGATAAAAATTGCAAAAAAGGTAAGCATAATCGATAAACTTTATTTAAGGTTGTTTTTTTTTTTATCAAAATGGATGACTTGAAACGAGACAAATGCGCACCAAGTCTTTATGAACGAGGATGATTTTTAGCACTCTCTGATACTTTTTAGATTGTCGACAAGGCCAGAAGCAACAAGAAGACATGCCACTACGCAAGCTTTTTGCCACAGTATTGGGACCTCAGTTGCTCGAGTAATTGCTGAATGGAACAATAGTGAAAAAAAAAGAATTAACAGAACGTAAACCATCAGGTCAGCCCAAAAAAGAAGCCAATTCTAATGTTGCAGAAGTTATACGTGACATAGTTATGTCTGCGAACACCTTTGGCACTTCTTTTTCTGCACCTGTTTTGCGAAAGAAGCTTGAAGAAGAAGCTTATTGCTAGGTAATAAATATGGGCACAATTTGTTTTACACCCCCATACCGCTGTGAGCTTCAACCGATCAAAGGGATTTGGGTTGTCGTGAAGCACGAAGTTGCTAAAGCCGCCCCGCATCCAATTCTTATTTATATTAGAAACAAATTGTTAGAAGCATTTACAGAAAAGGTCAGTTCTAAAACTATCACAGATCTTTGGCGAAAAACACTTACCAGGGCTAAGGAATACAATAATCACGATGGTTACGTTGCTTTGGTCAAAAATGATATTGAAGATCTTTAAATTGAGGAAATTATTTCCTAATAAAAATTTTTTTAAAATTTAATAAGGTTAATAAAAATTGTATTAAAACGATCCTAAATAGTGAAACAATAAATAAAAAAAATTAAATACTCATGTTAATTTTTTAAAAAAAATTTTTTTACTATCGCCATTTTCGTGTATCTACATTTTTGCACCGGCCTATAGCATTAAATCGCTTATATTTTGCTCTACTTTACATTTAATACATTTATCTCTCGTCACTTGTGGTTATTTAATTAATTGATAATTAGAATGATTATTACGGTAAAAATGCCTATAATTATTAATGCTCTGTCTGTTATTGTAATACTCATTTCATTTATTCATTAATTTAACATGTGGCACTTTCGGTGTCGTGTTTGGCTATTTTTGGTTATTATTGGATTATCGTGTATTGACATTTTTTCTTACATTTTGGGCAGGTGGTATCCTCTATTATCTTAACTGGCACAATATGTTCAGGTGTTAATTTTTCCCCCTGTTCTTTTGTTGTTCAATTCAGTTATTTTATAATTTCCTGCTATCTTGCTTACTTTTACTAAAATATGGCCTGCCTCTATGTCTTGCCACAATTGGGTTAATGTGCTTTTATTCATGGTCTTTAATTGTTATGTCTAAATCGTTAAGAATTTTTGTTAACTCTTGCCTTGTCTTGTCACTTACTTTTAATTGCTTATCAGTAATTAATCAGGTCACCTCTCTAATAATTTTACCTCATAACTGCTTTGTTCTACTCTGTAATCACTTAAAACATTCATTAGTTTATTAAACGCTACATGCCTTAATTGTGGCTTGCCGTAATTTCTTATAACTGTTCCCAAAATGTCAGGCGTTCAATCCTTGTCTTTCTTAATTCCTTGCATCTGTAAAAGTTGGTCGGCTAAACTTAAATCTCGATCTCAGACATAGGTTCTTCTGCTGTATCTTTCATGGCTTTGTCTATAACTACTTTATTACGGTTCGTAAGTACATCAATACACCGGAAAAAATATAAAAGAAACAATGGATGACTTAATTTTGAGCAGCTTAACAACTTTAAATAACATAAATAGATTTTAATGGTATAACAACTTTGAATAACTTAACAAATAGAAGTGGTCACTTTACACCAATGCCAGTTCATTAAAGCATATGAGCATAAGAAACAAGTGTCTTAATTAAAGTGGTACCATTCTCAATAAATATTTTGAGCAACAAATTACTAATTTATTCGCTGAGTCTTTTATATTTTTATTCATCTCTCTTATTAGTGGATTGGTATTCTGATGAACTTTATTTAACAAATTATGTGATTTTGCTCTGTTTTAGACGACCCTTGGCAAAATCGTTGCGTCACCTATTATTAACCCGGGTTGGGTTGGGTTGGGTCAGACTCGGGTTTGACATGAGATGGGTCAGAACTGGGTTGGGTTTGGCATGAGAGGGTCAGACCCGGGTTGGGTTTGACATGAAGCGGGTCAGACCTGAGTCGGGTTTTGACCCAAGTGGGTCTGACCCGGGTCAGGCCCAAACCCAACCCAACCCAACCCATTAAGACTCCTAAATTCGAATATGCTATCCAAAAAGATTTAAAAAATCGTACACAGATAGTTACCTGTTAACTATATACATTCCTAGTATAATTGTGTAATAAAATTTCTATACTTTATATAATTTCTGTACTAGGGCAAAGTGACAACTATAAAGCAAAATAAGTTAACAATGATTAAATGCAGTTAACCCGGCCTATAAATAGTTAAGGTTCTTTGAATATAATGAATAAATGATTAATTTTTGACTTGTGATCTTTCTGTATAAACCAGTTTATCACATATAATGATAGTCAAATGACAAAATAAGGCAACAATGGACAAATTTATTCAAATCCTTCATTACAGCTTCTTGCTATTTCTTTGCAAATTAGTGATTATCGATTTATATACTATAAAAATCTGATGAAAACAAAAAAAAATTGGAATTTCATGTGGCATGCATAGTAAGTTAAATCATAGTCTATATTACTTAAAAGTTACAAGTTTACTTCTTTTTCGGATACTACCATAAGTTCGATTTTGTGTGCTTCTTTACTAGAATTTTATAGGTCTGTTGGTCTTTGCGAATTTACACTAGAGTGCCATTTTCTGAGAGAATAACACACAATACTGCAAATAAATACAGGATAAAATGTTCATAAAAACAATAAAAATATATATTTTGATATGTACTGATCACTTTTTAATAATTTTAAAAGAACTTTTTTTCCTCGTTAAAGTACTAGAGTTAGTACTATATCTAAATCTAGATCAAGATATAGATCTAAATTGGATCTAGATCTAGATCTAGATAGTGATTTAACTGAGAAAATTTTCCTTAATCGGTTAACTGAACCGAAATATTTGGTGTCAACTGATTTAACCGATTAAGATCACTTCACGTTTACTTTCAGAATTCTTGGACCTTTACTCAAATTTTGTCTCGTTTACTATGTTCATTCATTTTTTTTTCGGAACTTTTTAGAACTTTTCAGGACCTTTGCTCTTTTATGATGTCATTTACATTTTGTGAACCAATTCTCAACTAGTCGTACAGGTCAACTGATTAAGAACTTACTCAACTGGTTACCTAAAATTTATTCAGTTCGGGTCGGTTAACCAATTATAGCCCAACCGGTTCAAATCACTAGATCTAGATATAGTATAAAAAAAAGTAAAAAGCAAAATTTCTTTTTTGAATATTGTGAGAAGATTATTTTGATGATCAAATGCACAAGAATATCACAAATTACCATAAGCAGCAGAACTACCAACTGTTTATAGCAAAGGATAATTACACTACATTATATAGCTTAACCATTTTTGGAAAAATAGATCAAGCAAAATTAAATATTATTAATTATAACTCTACTATGTAAATTAGATGACACAACACAATCACTATGGATGAGTTACATAAAAATAAATATAACATTATAAAATATCGCTAAACTTGTTTTTGAATATTTGTTTTATCAAAATATCAAAAAAAAACATATTAACTAAGTTGGTATATTAAAAATTTTCTTATGTAGTTAATAAATTTTGCGGCTGATAAAAATTTGCAGGTGACAACATGAAACTAGCCAATTAAATCATGTGATATACATGTGATTTATAAGTAATTGATATAGGGTAAACTCTACCCTTAAAAAAACAAAAAAACAAAACCCAATCAACTAACCAAAGTTTTCAAATTCATGTAATGCAAAATGAAAAAGCAACTTCATTTGGTCTAGTATTAATTTACATAAATTAAAAAAAAAAAAACTGACTGAAGTTTTTAGATTCATGTAATATATAACAAAAAATCAACTTCATGTGGCCTAATATTAGATGCAAACATTATTCTATTAATTTACAATTAATTAAAAAAAATAGACTGACTAACCAAAGTTTTCAGATTCTATTTAATGCAAAATAAACAATCAAATTCATGTGGCCTAATATTTGTTTACAGTAAATTAAAAAAAAATCAGACAAACTAACTGAAGTTTGCAGATCCTATGTAATGCAAACAAAAAATCAACTTTGCGTAGCCTTATATTAGATTACAGTAGTTTTGCTAAATCTGAAAGTTTCAGGTTTTGGATTATAGTTTTCAAAACCTTATTCAAAACTCCAAAACCTCATCCAAAACCCAAAACCTTATCCAAAATCCTGAAACTATTTAAGATTAAATTTGATTTAGATGAAGAAAAAGAACTATGTAGGAGGATATATAGGGACTATAAAAACTTTTTTTAAAAAAACTTCTTATAAAGAGGGTGCTTATATAGAAGTCTTTTGTATATTTAATTAGTAATTGGAACTAAATATAGGTGTGATTATAAAAAGGCTTTTATATGGTGTGATTGTATAGGATGATTATAAAAAGGTATTACTATAGATTTATTAAAATTAATTAATTTAGAAAATAGTATTTTCAAGATACAGATAATCAAAAATTATAGAATATTCAAATGATAAAACTGATTTAAATAATTTTATTCAATATTCAAAAGATCAAGAAGATTATAATTCAAGTAAATTAGCAGATAATATTGATGAAATTTATTATTATTAAATATTAAATAATTATGTTTTTATTAAAATTATCTGTTTATATTATATAGATTGAGATTTTTTCTTAATAATTAAGGTTTTTATCTTAAATATATAATATAAATATTTATTTATATGGTCCTCAAAAGTAAAAACCAGAAAATTTGGCCAATCACAGGTTTTGAGAAAATTAGCAAAACTATTTTGTTACACAAAATTAAACAATCTAAAAATAGATTATTCATGATTAATAAACCTGTTTAAACAGCATTATTAGATTTGTAAATCTGTATACTATCAGTAAATCTTGGTAAATCCATTTTTAGATTATAGTATTAAAAGCTTTTAATTGTTGTATCGCAAAAATTTATTAAGTAATCAGACTTTCATTATTGTGTAAAAAGATTGGGCCTCAATTTTTACACTTGATCAATCAAATAGGTCAATTTTCAAAAAATAGTCAAATTCCTCGGTTTCTACTTTTGTTGGCCCATTTATATATTTTATTATTTATTTATTTATTAATATATTTCTTATTATATATTTATATATTAAACAAAGTTAAAAATGTAATGCTAAGAGAGCTTTTTATATAATTGTATTGATTAGTAAGAAATGATTAAGTTGCAAATATAATATCAAATAATTAAGAAGTTTGAATTATTTTTTTATAAATTACAAGTGTAAGTAGGGGCACTGCTATACTAGCACCCCTTTAGTGATCATATTTATGATTTCAAAATAGTTATATATTTAACTGGCTTAGTAATGCTAAAGGTTTGATATAAATTCTTAGGTATGATATCTATATACACAAAAATGACTTTGACAGAATGATTTTGAATATTTTATTGGTTTATTCACTAAAAGAGTGATAATACAATATAAATAGTTGGAAGTTAGTTTATATTAATATTGTTATAATTTTTATAATAAGCTATAGTAAATATTCTTTTATAGAATTTATTTACTATTTCAATAACTGCAGTATATGGTTAAGGTCATATGAGTTTGCATTAGAATTTTCATGATTACTACTATGATATATAAAAAATTCTGTTACAGAACCTACTCACTATTTTGGTGACCACAAATAGTTAAAATTAATTTGTAATAGAATTGTTTTTTTCTATATAGTTAAGTTTAAATTAATCTGCATTAGAGTTATGTAATTTCTATCATAAGTTACTATAAGAATTTTGTTACAAAGCCTACTTGCAATTTTGGTGACTATAGTATATGGCTAACTTTGTTTTTACTAAAATTATTATACAGTTATCCCTCTCTATAATTACCAAGTTTGTTATAGCTTATTTTGATAATTGTATAGAGATGTGACTATAAATAAAATATCTTATTATAGTCATATAATCAAAAACCAATAAGTAATATATTTGCACATATTTGAAATACTATTAAAAATTTAATCCAGTGGTCCAATTTGGATAAAACAACTACTAGAGTGTTTGACTCAATGAAATAATTCTAAAAAGTCCAAAATCATCCAAATATAATTACAAATACTTAAATTATTAAGGATTTTTTACTCAGATGTTTAAATTTAATCAATTCTTATATATGTAAAGTGATACAAATCCTTAATGATCTCAGGAGTGTGTGATTTGATTTTAATGATTTTGGGCTCATCAGAATCATCTCATTGAGAAAACATTTTGGTGGTTGTTTTATCCAAATTGGGTCATTGGATCAAAAGTTATTTGTTGTCAAACTTTTAAGAAGTTTTAATAGATAATTTTAAATATATATGAATATGAATATTGGCCAATCAGATTTTATAATCTGTATTTAGTTAAAAATTGGTGGGTTTTTTATTAATAAAATTGTTAAAAAAATTAATTTTCATGGTGATAGTGATTATAAGTGATTTGTGACTATAATAAGGTTTTTTACTATGTTTTAAGTCCATCGCACAAAATTGGGTGCTTAAATAGCGGTGTGACTATATGGGGTGTAACTATAGAGAAGCCTGACTGTATTAGAATTATTGTAATTTTACTATAAGTTAATGTATTATAAAACTTGTTATTTTGGCACTACAAAATTGGTTAAGGTTGAGATAGTTTGCACCTAAAATTATCTTAATTTTATGTGATTAAGAATAGTAAGCTTGTATTAAATTTTAATTTTTATCATTACTGTTACAGCACTTGCATTCTAGTTTGAATTAATTTTATCATCAAAAGTTACTATTCCATTTGATTGTTAACATGATATCCCAATTAATAATTTTTTGTAATAAGAAATCTATATAAAGCCCTTTTAAATTTCTGAATATTTCTAAATTTCCTGAATACTTATTTCTGATTTCTCAGTTCTCTTAAACCATTTGAAATTCAAGGCAAATTTGCTCTAAATTTTACTATAAAAATATCTTTATCTATTTTTTTTAAAATTAATATATTTAAATAAAAATTTTTTGACAAATTTAGAAATAAAAATTATATTTTTTTAAAATTTATATTTAAATTATAGAACAAAAAATTTAACTTTCTTATAAGCCAAAAAATATATAAATTTTAAAAAAATTTTAACCAAAAGAATAACTATTCTAATGATCAAAATATATGAGTTGTATTGGGCAAACCTTACTTACTATTCTTGTAACTATGAAAAGTACTTAGGGTGTTTTGTTTGAATTGAGATTAACATGATTTATTCATAAGTTACTGAAAAAATTATGTTACAAAACCTGCTTGCTATTCTGATTAAATGAGTTTATATTAGCATTATTATAACTTTTATTTATTGTTGGTTATTATAGACAAAATTCTATTACAAAATTTACTCATTATTCTAGTAACCTTAATTTTAGTTAATATTGGGTTAGTTTGTACTAAAATTACTATGATTTCTATTGATTTATTGTAAATAATTCTTTTACAGAACTTTCTATTCCAAAGATTACAATATGTAGTTAATTTGTATCAGAATTATTATACACTCTACTATAAATAATTTTATTACAGAAGCTACTCACTATTTCAGTGTTAAGGTAAGTTAGTTTGCATTGGAATTGTTATAATTTTATCATGAATTAAAATTTTGTTATACCTAAGTTAATAATATAAAAGATATGTAGAACGCATAAAACACAATAGTTAATTGAGTTCAATATTATTATGTAGAAGACTGTGAATATCATAGTCAAGACATAACTTTGGATGTCTTGATTTTACAATATACAGTACATTATTATTATAAAGTTTTGGAAGATAAAGTTTACATAACAATGCATACATCTTAATATTGTACGGTCTTATATAACAACTGTGCTTTTTTTACTCATTTATTGGCACATATTTAAAAAATAACTAAATCAGAACACTTTCATATTTGATAAAAATATGAAAAGTTCTACTTAATTATTTTATTTTTATTATTAAAGTGTTTTCTTCACATTTTTAAAATGTTGGAACATTTGCATTATTAGATCTTTTTTAAATTTTTATTGGATGATGTCAGCATTAATTTGTTTTCACTTTTTTTTAAAATTGTCTTGGATAGATCTTTAAATTCTTATTAGATAGAATCACATATTATTGGAGGTTTGTTTTTTTTTTAAAAAAAATTTTTATTAGACAAGTCATACATTATTAGTTTATTGCTTTTAGATCTTTGCTTTCTTTAAAATTCTTTATTTATTCGATTTGTGCTTTTTTTTAAATAATTTTATAGAACAAGTTATATATACATTATTAGATCTTCATCTTTAATTTTTGCTTTCTATAAATTCTAATTAGACAGATTCATATTTTTATTAAAATTCTTTTTGGGCAGATTGCACATTATTAAGTTTCTGCTTTCTTTAATTCTAATTATACTAAGATATATGTCATTTTGTTTTACTTTCTTTATATAATTTTTACTAAATAAAGTTATGTTATTAAATTTTCACTTTCTTTAAAATTTTTAGATAAGGCTATATGTTATTAGTTTTGGTTTTTAGATTAGATTTAGTTCTTTGTTTTTTTAAAAAAAAATTCTTATTAATGAGAATTTACATTATTAGGTTAATGCTTTAACTTGATTTTATTGTTTGATATTTTGTATGAAAGAATTAATAATTTAAATTATAAATAGATTCTTTTTTATTTACACTTTTATATAATGCGTATATTATATAATTCATGACAATAATATTAAAATTGTTTATATTGAGGTGAAGATTGTTATGTCAGACCCATACAATAATATAGTTATTGTATAGAATTGTATAAATAACTAAATTTGCGCAGCTAACCCATCTTATATGGCCTTCAGTCATGCAACTTAGGTTAACTCATGCAAATTTAGTTATTTTCTACAACCCATACAATAACTATAACTTATGGAATCAAAAGTCATCGAACTTAAAAATCTTATAATACAACCCAATATGATAAAAAAATTTTGGTCATAATCAGAATGAATTGATAATCTGCACACATAATTTATATAGTACACACTAGAATTATAAAATTTTTATATGAAAATTTTTTCTGTTTTAGTCTAAAAGGAAATATGGAGGATCACGAGTAAGAATCCAACCAATAAATAAAATGCCTAACATTTGATAATACATGTTATTACCACTATATACTTAAGTGCCATGAAACATGTTACGAATTATGAAGTTTAATATGCTTCGCACCCATGTGATGTGCTTGTATATCGCACCCTAATTTGATTGGCTAAATTTGCAGATCATTATTTTTTTAAAAAATAACAATTTTTGATAAAATTCTTTAGATTAAGAATTAGACTATGAAATTTTAAGAAAGGTCTTAAAATTTTTTGCGCCTATATGCAAAATTTAGTGCTAAACAAGTTTACTTAGTCGAACTGGAAAATAAAATTTAGAGAAATCATCAAAAAACAAGTTAAAAAAATGAAAAATTGCGAATATCTTTAAATTTTATTAAGATAACCTTTTTACTTAGACTAAGTAAACTTGTTCAGCACAAATTTTGCATATAGGCGCAAAGAAATTTAAGAATTTCCTAGTAAACCTTATATACTAACCCTAACCTAAAAATTTTCACAATAATTTGTTTATTTTTTTAAAAATAACGATCTACAAATTTAGCCAATCAAATTAGGGTGCGATATATAAGCACATTGCAGGGTGCGAGATATGCATTTATTCA
>QKWP01002949.1:0-26270 GCA_003550325.1 Gigaspora rosea | reverse complement strand
ATTTTTTTTACTTGAATTTCACTATTCGATGGACGAAGACAATACATTTGAAGAACTTATCCATTCAATTGAACCTACCTCTTCAGGTTCAATATCTCAAAATGCACTTGAACCTGGAACGCTTAAACGAACTTACTGAATTTGGTGATAAACGACATTGCAACCTTTGCAATAAAACGTACCGAGCAAAGAAATGTTTTCGAAAGCAAAAAATACAATCAACCCAATACGTAATAGGTTGTCTGAAGAAAATGCCTCCGCAAGTCTCTGCTTAAAGACCTGGTATGAAGTGGGTATTATTGACTGTAATGTAGATTAATAAATTGGATAAAAAAATAACAGCGAATAGATCAATAACATTATAATGCAAAAATTTATATATTTTAAATGTATTTGCGCCAAAAGGAAAAAAGTAATAGTGATATGATCGGCAAAAGAAAAAAAAAGTAATAGCGATATGATCGCTAAAAGAAAAAAAAGTAATAACAATTTGATCGCCAAAAAAAAAAAAAAAAAAGCAGGTAAAGCGATAGCAGGTTTTATTAAACTGCTTATGCAAGCATAATTATTAATGCATTTATATAAACTGAGTTCAAAAAATCGGTTTTTATTTAAATGTGCTCCGAACAGAGTTCCAACCGGTTTTAAGCACAAGTTAACCGGTTGGAGCAGAATAACATCCCTACTTAAAAACATCGTCACCAAAGAAACAACGATGTTACTAAGACTATCCTCCCTTCTGGCGTAATTTTGACGCATTCACTCAAAGCATCCGTGGACACGGCCATAAGATAGTGAGTATTTGAATAATGGTCTTTTTTTCTTCAGGGGTATTGGATTTTTGGCGTCGGGGATTAACGCCCTTTCGTTGTTGTTCAACTCCATAAGCAATGTACTGATTGTCTTTCCATTGTGTAGATTTGGTTTGTTCCATAGTATCGGCACCATGATTTCGAAAGCAACTTTTTATAAATGTTTGTAAAAAAGAAATTCTCAGTAAGAAGAAACTTTTGGTGTAAAGAAATTTTCGATGTGAAAAAATTTTTGGTGGAAAGAAATTTCCGGTGCAAAGACATTTTCGTTAAGAATTTATTGAGTTTAATCTTTGTTTTGATTTTCGGTCCGATCCGGGATTAATCAAATTTCACGATTTTGATTGGTTAAGTGACTATCGGATAATCTCGTGATATGTTATGATGATCGACAAAATTATGTCATTACAGCATTATAAAAAAAAATAATAAATTTGGCCCATGGCCAGAATAATTCGGCCCAGTTTCATGTTTATTTCCTTTTTTAGGGGACGTCTAAAGCGGAGACAACTCATATTTAATAATTTTTTCAAAAATCACGTGATCAACTGCCAATCAAATTTATGGTTAGGGGAGGTTTTAGGTAGTTATATACGTGCAAAATTACCTTCCCGACATTTTTAATTAGACTATCCAAGGTAGGTTTAGGCTGCCGTTTTTTGTATTTTATTGTATTTTCAGGTTTTTCGGCGATCATCAAAATTCTATAAGTTGATTGGCATTTGGTCACGTGATTCATCTCTGCTTTAGAAGACCTCCGGATCCGGTAACTATAAGGTGATGGGCAGTGCAAAGAACATGTCATGGGAAAATACACAGAAACTCTGACATGACTTACCATCAACTTCTGGATCCGGTAAGTATGAGGTAATTATGAGGAAATCGCCAGCTCCCAAGGAAGTCCACAATACAACCACATACGTTTCAACGCCTGACTGAATTGCCAAACATTCCATTAGCCTGGCATCTTACTAATAATGTTAGGGTTATATTTCGTGTTTTTGTCTTTACCGTCTCGCTTTGTTTTGTTCGGGTTATATGTCTGGTAATTTCGTAAGGTGCCAGGCTTTAAACGCCACTTTCTTGATTTATCATTTTGTTCCACCAATCACGCCATATCAATTCATCCAATCTGAATTTAATCATATTAATTATATCTACTCAGTTTAATAACCCGATGTTTCATTTCCTTATAACTAGTATAGTAATTTAATTATACATTATGTATAAAAACTATATATTAAATTAACATTATGTAAATAATACTATGTATGTATAGTTTAAACTTGAAGAACTATACATTTTGTATACCAACTATACATAATGTATACCACACTGTACTATACTTGTCTAACAAGTTATACTATACTGGCATATACTATATATTCAATGTAGAGGCGTTCACTATACTTGTTTTTGATTATATACGCAAAATTTTTTGATCATACAGTACACGTCATATAAATAATTGCGTGTGAAAAAAACCTGCAAAGGTAGATCACTATCCAAAATAGTAAAAAACCCAAAAAGTAAGATCGGTAGTTAGAACAAGAAAAAAACATAAAAAAAAGGCGCGAAGAGTTGTTTAAAGTATTTATAATCAATTTCGTTTCTGCAAGATTAGAAAGGTTTTTGATTTGACAGTTCAATGGATTGTAGTGGTGTGTCTTCTAATGGGCTCTTCTCTTTTCTTTGCGGTATATACTGAAGGATTCGAATGATGCTTGAAATTTCCCAGAGAAACATTCCAAAAATTATAGGTATTAGATTTCTTACCATATTTGTATCTAGGGACGGTAAAACAATGTAGTACAGTATAGCCAGCATTCCATGAAACAAATTAGATATGTAACAAATAATTGATACAGTAATATCAAAAAGTATCCTACCATGTCTAGTGAAAGTTCACATAAATGATGATTTGAAAGATGTAAAGAAATTAAAGATCTGTCTTCACAAAGAAAAGTGCATTGGATAATGCATCTCTTAATTAACACTATCCTCCTTCAATATTTGAAATGTATAAGGGGTACAAATATTTAAAGATTTCAAAGTGACGTTTTTCTAAGGATTTCTGTAAATGCCCTTTTCATGAAATTAAAGTTGCGCTTTTGCTAAGAGCTTCTGAAAAACTCTTACTCCATGTTCGAGCTGATTATCTGAGATATTTAAAAAAAAGGTTAACGTGGTATTCTTGTAAATTGCATCTACTAATGCTCTTCCACTTTCAGACCCAAATCCATTACTTGAATGATTAATGTTCTTGGAATATGATTCTGTAAATAATTAAATAATTTTCTTCTTCCAATTCAAGTGGTGTGGCATTCTTGAAAGTATAATTGCTAATGCTTCTCTTTCCTGCAGAGAACTTTTGATCATTTTACTATCTAAATATATATTATTCTGCAAAGTGCATTGAAAAACTCTTTTCACTTCATTATTAATCTGAGCATTAGAGAGATCTAAAAAAGTTATCGTAAAATTTTTGCTTAGAACTTCCACTAATGATTTTTCAATCGAAGAATGGAGATGACTTAATGAAATTAAGGCCATTACTATTTGACTTGCGCTGAAATATTTGGATTTATTATATTGAACAGTAAAGTGGAATTGATGTCATAATTTCAAGTGGATTAATATGTAGATGACAAGACTTGAAGAGATTGTATTACCTTTATTGAATATTCATCGTTAATAGATTGATTTAAACCTTCATTGGGGAGTTGCTTAAGTATTAATAATGAATTTCATTTCTGAGTGACTAGCAGTATCTTGTCCCAACATTGCTTGAAAGTGTTTTTTTTTTTTTTTGCGATGTAAAACTAAGTATGATAAATTCAAACGGTAGTCTACCACTTGAAATTTCTCAAAGGATTATTCCATATCGTATTCGTAAGGATAGTAAAACGTTGTTGTTCAATATAAACTATCATTCCATGAACAATTGAGCTTGAAGTCTCCACTGTTTAATACACGTAATTTGAATAACCAAAATATGCAATCTTTGATGAGTTAAGAAATTTTTTTCAAATGCCGAATTATCGAAATAATAGTGATATAATCAATATAAAATCCACAGTATTTACAGGGTTTTATCATTATCATGTAAAAGTTTGAGTGCTATTTCTTCAGGAATGTGTAAATTATTAAATTTCTTCGTTTACATATTGTAAAACCATATTATAAAATTCTAATTTTTTCGCATAATAAGAAGTTATGACGAACCGATGACCCTCTGGAAACTATAGTAATGAAAGTTGATTAATCAAATAATGGATTTTGATAATTATTATTATAGTAAATTTCCTTGGTATTAATGAATTTATTTAATCGTAAAATGTAAAGATGCCATTTTTATAATTGACAGAAAATTTTTGGATTTATATACAATTTGAATATCATAATTATGATTGGCTATCATTTAAGTATGCTTAAAACGTTACATAATCACTTCTTTGTGAGTAAAAATTTTATTAATAAAAGTACTGTGTGAATTGCTTTTTTTGATATTAAATTTCTATAAATCATATAATTATGAATTAGAGACGTATTTTTTAATGCACTTAATGAAATAACACCTTAATTTCTTTACTTCTTTTAAATCTTCGTCTTTGCTCTGATAGAAAGGAAGGATTAGCTGACACTCTGTAATCTGGGCCGATTTACTGAATGATTGAGTCAAATAAAGAAAACTAAAATATAAATTATGTGCACGCATTTTGTATTAACTTTTTTGATAATTAATTTATTAAATTGATTCAATTGTAATTATACATACAACGTAAATACTACGTAAATACATGATATAAAAACCATAATTCTCTTGGTTAATTGGATATTTGCCAAACTTGATAAGCGACTAACTCGGAATGACACGTGTAAAATCGCAACTTGATGACTCAGATTAATAATAACGATAAACAAAGGATGTTTTAAGCAATTCAGTTAAACCCGCGGTTTCGGTAGGATATTTAATTTTATAATAAATAAGGTTAATATTATTAGTTCGAAGGTCCGAAGAAATTAACAAGTGATGTTACTTGCAAAGTGCATCTGCTAATGGTTTTTTTACCGATCCCAAGATTATTACGAATAAGATTAAATAAGCAAGCGTAGTGTTCTTGCAAAACTCGTTCAGATTTCAAGTTGAAGCATTTTCGTTGATCTTCAGGGCTGTGCAGGATGCTTTCGAGAATTCCTCCATAAAAATGTTTAATGCTAAGAAAACCCCTTGCTCAAACACTTAAATGCATCCATTCATATATTTTCAAGAATATTATTGCCTTTCACTGAAATATTGAATTGATTATCTTATTAAATAGATGGTATTGGTAATTTCAAGCAGATTAAAATACGTGGATTGACAAGAATTAAAAAAGGTAACAAGATTCTCAACCAAATATTCATCGTTAATATGTTAATTTTTAAATCTTCATTAACGAGTTGTCTAAATATTCATCACTGATAGGTAGATTTTAAACCTTCATTAACAAATTATTTAACTATCGAGAATTAAATTTGTTTCTTTGCGATTAGCAAGGTTCTTGATTTGACAGCTCTATAGTTATGTACCTTCTATGGGCTCTTCTCTTTTTTTTCTGCGGTATAGAGCAAAGTATCATAGAAGTATTGAAGGATTCGAATGGTGCTTTAAGATTCCCAGAGAATCACTCCAAAATTATAAATATCAAATTTTTTATCACATTTGTAACTAGGGATGGCGAAATACAAAATTTTCAGTTTAGTATGCGCATGCGCATTTTTTGCATGTTTTGGCCAAAATTTATAATTAATTTCTTAGTGCTGGCCAGAATTAATTGCATTACGTATAACTTATGTCGAAAGTTCACATAATTGACCGATTTCTGTGATAAATAAATTATTCGTTTTACGTCAGTATTAGTGATTTAAGAGATTATTTGGGTAAAATAGAATATACTTTATTCGAACATTATATCACTAGTCTTTTGAATTACCAGTTCGTTAACAGTTTGTTCCATAGACAACTTAAACTAGAAAAACACTGTTAATGTCCAAAGCTAGGAATTTATTTTTGGTATTAGCTAAAAATAGAACCGATGAATTATATAAATTGATGATCATCTGATCTAAAAATAGATGCGGACAAGATCACACCATAGATAGTCCTCAAAAAAAAAAAAAAAACGTGCCTTTTGTGCAAGCATTTCCTTGATAATGGTATATGTTACGTTGGGTTATGTCCCTTTTTTTTTTTTTTTTTAAAAAAAAAAAAGAAACTGATCGAAAGGGATCAGACAATCAACAGGCAGTGGCATCTCAAGCGTGGTAAAGCCCAAGGGGAGGGAATACTAAATCAGTAGCCCCGCCACTGGTTATCGAACCCCGGGCTACCAGTTGTATGCGCGTACGGCAGGTGACGACTTGACCACTATTCAATACAGAATATATTACAAAATTTTTTTTTTTTTTATTATTAAACCATTTTTATCAATTATTATTTAAAAGTTCTATGATATACAGGAAATATGCACTCAGATGACCATCTAAAATTTTATCATATGATCTTCGTAAATTACACAAATCTACGAATTTACATTTTTAAAATTTTCTCTAAAACTTAGTAAAAAGTATGCCACGATTCTTAAAACAAACTTATTGCTGAGGTTTCTACGAATCAAACGGTAAGAAAAATATAAAAAAAGAACTTCTTTTTATAAAACACCATGCTCTCGAATTATTTTACCTATTTTCGCTACATTCTTTTTGAGTTCACGACTTTGTGACATACATAAAAAGTGATTCAGTAGATACATCAGAACGAGAGCTTTCGGCAAAATGCATCTTTTAAAGGCTGGTACATTATTAATGTAGTAGAGAAAATCAAGGAAAACTGTTTTATAGTAAGTAGATCGCTCATTAATTCGTCGTAACTGCTATATTTAAGCTATTCATTTTCGTTAATACTTACTATTATTCTACTCTTAAGAGTTCTATTTATTCGAGATAAGTTATTTAAGCTTATATTATCTTGCTTACTTTGTTTTAACTACTGAACTAGTTGGAGTTATAATTGTTAGACGGAACTTTAGATATTAATCGGGCAGTTTTGAACGATTGATATCATAAAAATAGTTCATCCAACAATTCTAATCGAGGTGTAAATATTATTGAAAAATAATATACTTAAGCTTACAATATTTTTAATTTAGGGCGATTTTTCTTATATCGTACTGAAGATTCTTGGATTCGAAATGCGATCTTTGTGATTTACAAAAAAATCGATTTTCTTGTGAACTATCGAACAGAATTACATGATTTTGGTACCATTCGATTCATCTTGATAAGATGAATCGAATGGTACCAAAATCATGTAATTCTGTTCGATAGTTCACGAGAAAATTAATTTCTTGTAAATATTCTTTTTTTAATCAAATTCATCCCTTTTTCAAGCGAAAGTCTATGTGTTAGATTATTTATTAATTTGCATATTTAAATTATTTGAATTAATTTTAATAATTTAAAAATTGTATTATTCTTTATTTAAATAAATGATCATTTTTTAATAAATATACAGTTTTTTTTTTTTTTTGTAATTTTGCGACTATATTTTAGTACTAATCTTAGTCTCAATCGTTTTATAACTTGCAACTAACCGATACCTTCTAGTATAATAAACCTACACGGGAATAACTCTGGTAGTAACTAAACTGACCCGTTGAATTTTTAATATTTCCTACTTGATTTTAAAAAAATATTTTGTTAGTAATAATTGTAATTTAACTTTTTAACATTTCGTTGTAAATATACAATTTCTAAGCCCGACAAGTTTTACTTAAAATCAAAACCGGTACCTTTTAGTTGTAACTTGCAACCTCTTCTAACGGTTCTGGTGGTTTATAGTTTTCAGGTGGGCTTGGTGTGTTATAAAAGTGAAAATATTAAACAAATGTTACATATAAAAAATGAAACGAAAAGCCAACTTTAAGGGCCGCATTCTTTTTCATTTATCGCGTTTTGAATATAAAAGTAAGAAAGTACTTGTATTATTAGACTATAGTACTTTATGTTCTCGTGAATGTGGCATTCGAAAAAGGCCTACCGTTGCAATTTACTATTAAAAATGGGTAATCGTATGACTAATAGTGGTAACTCAACTAAGTAAATCAATAACTATGTTAGCTATGTTGATCGATCAAATTTTTATCAGTAAAATTAAAATGATCGATCGAAATGATTATATGTAATTAATTCTAAAGAAAAACGCAAAATTCTAAAGGATTCACACAAATAGTGTACTTATTTTTCTAATTTCTTTCGATCGGAAACGTCGCATCAGAACTATTTCAAAGTACCGTTAACTATGTTTGATTTTTTGCGAAGCTCTCAATTTTTCGTAAAGAATTTAAAACATTCTAAAAGACGAACGCCCAAAATCTGCGAGTTAATAGAGATTTTAAACATAGTTTTATTCTTAGACATTTCATAAATATCTTGTGAAAGTTTCAAGGCAATTCCGTGCCTTGATAATGAGTTGAATCATTTAGAATGGATCGCTCAATAGTAATATATAAAATAATATGAATAATGCGAAAATTAAATTGATACGATAATTAAATTGATTTTTATTTTGTAACGTGAAAAATCTGCAATATATCATTTGCTCACATAGTTTTGATTTACTTAGTCGAGTCACCACCCTAATACGTACGTAGTTTGTAAATTTGAAAATTAAATTCTTTTAACGAATATGTTAATAAGATTATTTGATGAACTGTTTTTTTTTTTTTTAACAAATAACGAGTAGCAGCCGAAACTGATATCCAATCAGTAAATGAGAAAAAATTTTTACTTATAAAATCGGCTAGCCGATTTTATAAAAAATCGACCGACCGGGTCGAAAAATCGGCTTAGCCGATTTTTTTAATTTCGGCCAGGATCACTATTAGCGCATGCGCATACCGAAACGACGCGTAGTTGCATAAAATAACGCGCCGGGACGCGTTATTTCGCGACTATACGGTAATTTGCTTTGCTATTAAGCACGTCGCTCATAAGGAAAACGCTTCCATTAAAATGCTATATTTGGTTCAAAATAACGAGCATGCGCGTACCAAATAACGCACACTTTGTATAACATGTACTAGCGAATTTGGTATATGTATATTAGCGCATGCGCATACCGAAACGACGCGTAGTGGCATAAAATAACGCGCCGGGACGCGTTATTTCGCGACTATACAATAATTTGCTTTGCTATTACAGCTGAATTGAAAATTAGTGGGACACTTGAAAAATTTTCTCGTTTTTGAAACCTTTCGGTTTCGTCTTATGAATCATATAACTCTTCGGAAATCACATCGCCATTATCGGACCGAAGTTCCGAAGACTGTGACATGGTTTCAGAAAAGTTCGATGATTCATAAGACGAAACCGAAAGGTTTCAAAAACAAGAAATTTTTCAAGTGTCCCACTTATTTTCAAATCAGCTGTAAGCACGTCCTCTCATCTTTTTTTTTCGCTTCTTTGTCTTTGCATTTAAATATTTATCTATTTTACGCTTACTTTTTATTTACGATAACTAGAGTGCATTTTTATTAATCAATTTTATTACTAATTTACAAAAGTTGTATTTTTTACATTTTTAAAATTTTTAAATGAATCAGCGTAGTTCTTGCAAAGTACATTTATTAACTCGTTCACTTTTTCCGATCCACATTTATTATATGAAAGATCTCGGGTTGAAATACTTTTTCGAGTTTCAGGACTATGCAATTGTTTTCGAAAATTTCTCTATTCTATGAAACCAAGAAATCTGTCTTGCTCAGACCATTTAAGTACTTCTTTCTCATATTTTAAAGAATATTATTACCTCACGCTGAATACAGTATTTGAATTTATTACACAGATAAATAAAGCGGAATTGATATTGTAATTTCAAATGGATTAATATGTAGATTGACAAAACTTGAAAAAATTATCTTTACTGAATATTCATCAATATGTTGATTCAAACCTTCATTGGTGAGTTGTTTAAGTAGCAGAATTTTTGCATCAACATTGCTTGAAAGTTCGATATATTGTAGTGGTGTGCTTTTTATAACTCTTTCTTTTTTTTTTTTTTCCCCTACGATATAAACGACCATAAATGTATCAAATGATTCAAATGTCAAACGGTGGTATACCACAATTCATCAACAGAATCATTATGGATACTAAAAAAATAAAAAAGAGAAAAAAATTTAATGTCTTTGATTTATACCTAATAAAGTTAAATTAGTCATGGATATCAAAAATATCTGATTTATTACCTCAACATTGCAACTTGTTTATGCTTGAAAAAAAATAAATCACCAACTCAAATCGGATGCTTCTTGATATTTTTTCTTTAGATATCTTTGAATCATCGTAATTATTGTAAATAAAAATTTCTCAAATTATTTTTAGTAGGTATAATCCAGCTATTGTTCCTTCAGTTTTTTTTTTTACTTAAATGCGTCTTTATTATCATTCCTTCAGTTTAAATTACTGAATCTTCCTAGTGTGAAGTTTCTGAGAAATAAGAAATTTTCATTGTCATTTCTTGAATTACTGGCCTGTCAGCTAACAGGTCCCTAAACCCATTTCAATGAACTAGAACGTTATTTGGTATAAATAAATTTCTGTGCACATACCGTAATTTACCCACCTTATTAGAATTGAGATTATAAAAATAAAACTGAGTCCTGAATTCTCACCTAAGATCTCAAATATAGTATAATTCATAGTAAGAGACAAAAGTACAACTAATCACGTACTTCTAAATTATGTTTCTTATTTGTTTATACCGTAAAAAATACCATATGTATCATGTTCCGCGTCATTATGTCATTCGTAAATTAAAATCAGTATGCATTTACCGATAAAAAAAACTTGAACAGTACTAAAAAAAATAAAAATTAAAAAAAATAAACAAAATAAAAAAAGACGAGAAAAAAAATCCAAACTACACATCATAAAAATATATATTCAAATATTCATCTCAAATATTTGATCAGAAGTTACCACTTGCTGATCCCGTCGCTTAAATCAATGGAAATTGTTGTAGTAAAACTTGAATAATCGAATAATAGATTTGATAATTTTTTTCGACAACAATTTATGAAAAAGTTGACAGAAATTCTATTTATATACTGTTACACGATATTTAAGCATGACAGTAATGCATCGTGTAACAGTATATAAAAAGAATTTCTGTTTTCAAAATCATGGTACTGTACAGTACCAATATTATGGAGTAAACCATAACCTTGTCCACAAAAACTTTAGAGTCCTTTCTTGATGTCGAAAAAATTATCCAAATCTATTATTCGATTACTCAAGCTTTATCACAGCAATTTCCACTGGTTTAAACGGGCTCAGAAACATTTCTGTATCTGGTATTTACATATTTATTAATTACGGTAATAAATAGTTCTTTTAGTATTGCATATTTATCTTTTTTTTTTTTACTTGAATTGACCTTTTTTTATTCATTATACTTGAATCGATCGTTTTTTTTTATTTACATTAATTACGACGATTCAAAGATATCTGTACTGAAAGTATAGACATGTCATTGGATAAGAGATCTGATGTGAGAAATTTCAAGCCATTTAATTCTTCGATGCATTCATCGAAAGCGTTGTGTTAAGTTGATCGATTTAGCTTCTGGGGCGTCTGCAAAAAGTCATGCTGCATGCCAATGTGTAATCTATTAATTTTCAAATCATTTCTGATTTCTCATTAAGAGCTAGCTCTTACCAAAAGTCCTTTAATTGAATTTCTTTTAGACTACAAGAAGCATCCGACTTGAGTTGGTGATTTAATTATTTTTTTTTCAAGCATAAACAAGTTGCAATGTTGAGGTAATAAATTCGATATTTTTGATATCTATGACTGATTTAACTTTAATCGAATGATTATTTTCATTATATTTAATTCTTTTGTATCCCATTTAGGGTTGCTACGCGTAGAAACGTAACATCCAATAACCAGAAAGTAAAAATATTATTGTCAAGGTATAAATGAAAGACATTAAATTTTTTTTCTCTTTTTTTTTTATCACATAATGATTCTGTTAATTAATTGTTAATTAATATTTATTGTGATTAAATAACATATTTAACATTTGTGGCTCTCAGTACTGGAAATTCGGGGATTATAGTAACCACAAGATCTCCAAGTTTTCCCGTAACTGTACCTCAAATTATACCAAATACAACTATTGAAGCAAATCGCTATGAATTGACTGAACAACCTCGTCAGGCTCGTGTTTCTTATTCAAAAGAACATCAAATAGAATGAGATAAATTGACTAAAGTAATGGCGAGAATGGGCCAGAGCATATGAATATGGAAACAATGAGTAATGCAGGATTAAAATCATTAGCAAAGTCACTTACAAAAATAGTCATTTAACCTCTTTATATATTTCAACTAGCCCACGGAATATTAGAGTTTATCATCCGAATGTTATTGCATTCTTATGGAGTCACAAAAAGTATACATTATTATAATTTTTGAGTATAAAATTGTTATGTTAAAAATTATTTACAATTATTTATATAATGAAATAAATAGATAGTGATGGACATTGTAACATGGTTCTACGTAAACGAAGAAATTTAATGGACATCAAATTATTTATCACAAAAAAATCCGGTTATTTATGTGAGCTTTGACTGTGGTATTTTCCATTAACTCTTTATTCTTTTATACATTATATTAATTTTTACTCTTTTATTATATACATCGATCTAAGTTACTTGTCTTTTATCATTTTCTGTTGTAGGTATACATATTCAATACTTTAAACTTTTATTTAACCGTATCAATATGTAAAAATCCAAACAAGTTATTCTTGAAGACGCGATCTGCAATACTAAAACGATGATATTTTAAAAATGGTTGGCAATCATTTAATCTCGTAAATTGTTATTAAAATTAATTTGCAAATTATATTATTGATTAAACATTATATTTAATTATCTAGAAAATCAAAAAATTATGAAAGTTCAAAGGTATAAACATTAAGAAAGTATGGGATAACACTATACATCCTATTATTCTGTTCATTGGAATTGAGCTACAATATTTACCTTTCCTAGAGACAAATGTGATAAATGGAAACGTTACCTATTGAATGTCATTTGAGATGTTTATTGATTTTGACTATAAAAAGTTGCTTTCATGCCTTCTCGTGAACTGCCAATGGAGCAAATTCATGGAGAAATCTGATACTATAGGTCAAGTTTTTATATATACAAAAAAAAAAAAGAAAAAGAAACAAATGTATGGGTTAGTGGTCAAGTCATTTGTGACTGCCTGTAGCCCCAGGTTCGCTATCTCGTGGCGACATTTATGGAACTAGCGGTATTTATTACTCAAGGTTTTCTTTATTATTGTTATTATTATTATTATTATTATTATTATTTAAAACTACGTAGCATACGCCCCATAATGGCTTAATAGAGACTTTTAAAACCACACGTAACATACACCATTATCAAGAAAATACTTTGCACAGGGAATCTTTAAATGCTATAGTTTTAAAGGTATGCTGATTTGTAAACTTTACCAAGGTGGCCAGCTTAGTTATAAGAACTTTAAATTCAAAGTTATACGAAGACGGGTGAATTACATATTGTTTATTTATTCCAAATAAAGTTCAAGTTCAGCAAGTTGTTTTACGGACCCGATTGTTAATGGACGGTAATTCAAAAGACTAGTGATGTAATGATCGAATACAGTATTATTTGAATCATTTCTGGAAGGACGTAGATTAAAGTAAAAAGGATAATTATTTATCACCAAAAAATCCGGTTATTTCATTATAGTATTATCTGTTACCTCTTTATTCTTTCATACATCATATTAAATTTTACTCTTTTATTATATATAGATTTAAGTTACTTGTCTTTATCATTTTTGTTTTAGGTATACATATTGTTTGGATATTCACATATTGAAAACGCGATCTTCACTACTAAAATGATGATATTTTAAAAACGGTTGGTAATCATTTAATCTCGTAAATTTTATTAAAATTAATTTGCAAATTACATTATTATATTTAATTATCTAGAAAAGCAAAAAATTATGAAAGTACAAAGGTATAACTAGAGTAAATTAAAATCAATAATTAGGAACGAAAAATAATTCAACTACATATAATTCAAGTAATTGTGCTGTTTATTGAACATTTTTTTAACTTTGGTATTGAACTTATTGTCACCATATATTTACTTCTAACCTAAAATTTTTGCGATGGAATTTGGTGTGCATTTACACGCAGTATAGATCAATAAATATATGTTAATCGCTGAAATATTATTTTAAATAATATTCACATTCAAAAGTTCCAATTTATTCATATATATCGTATTTACTCCTAATATGAAATTTAAATTATAACTCTGGTGGGTCAAAATGTGCAAATATAACTTCAGTAATTAATTAACAGAATAAGACATGCATGAAATAACATAAATTTAACCGTAGGAATGATTCAATGAATAAATAGATAGGATATAGATTTGTTTATGTCACAAAATATAATATTATTGCTTCTTTTTATAACATCCATCTAAAACTTATTATAATCATATAATTAATAACAAATAATTTTATTCAACTACAATTTTGATTTTGACTTAAAGAAGCAATACTTGGTTTATAATAATATTCTCTCGCAAAGTCATAAAAAGAAGTTAGTTATCTGCTAATCATGGGTTATTGCCATTCGCAGGCTGCGCATTTCACGCGAGTCAATATCGTGCGAGGGGCGTCGCTAAAGATAACTGATCTTTAATCATTTTTACGGATTTGTAATATTTCACCAGAAATTTTCATCGGTGTCTCTGATTGGGGCATCATAAACATCTTTTCGACAACACCAGTTACAGGGACGATGATTTTCTGCATTTCACGGAATGCCGCAGAATCACTCAGTGGATAAACACTAGGGTTCCGCAATTTGATTTGATCTTCAAATATTTGAATCAAATATTTGATCAAATTCAAATTCAAATTTGACTATATTTGATTTGATCAAATTCAAATATGGCCAAATTTGATTTGATTTGACAAATATTTGATTTGATTTGAAAATTACTATTAAAAATTCAAATTCAAATCAAATTCAAATTCAAATATTTGAATCAAATCAAATTCAAATCAGAGTCAATTTGATTTGATCAAATTCAAATTGATCCAATATTTGATTTGATTTGAATTTGAGGAACCCTAATAAACACGGAATGCGTCAAAAATAGCACGGAATTGTCGCAGAAAGCAGGAATATGGCACGGAAATATCACGGAATGTAGGGATTTATAGGTAAACAGTAAACAATAATGGATGCAGAAATGCCCGCTATGTCTCCAATCAGTTGATGACACAACCCATTGGTTAATATGTTCTAAAAACAAAACCACACTCGACGATATATTAAAAACAGCCCTAACAAAAACATCAATCAAAGAAGAAAGTCCCCTCGAAAATAAAGAAAACTATATCAAAAACTTTATCAAAATATACATCACTAACAAAGTTCCATTAGCAGCAATAACCTCTTCTACACTATTCCCTACAGCTAGCCAAACAAAATCAATTTGAATAACACCGAAATTTCACCATGCCATTATCAAGAAAATATACAAGAAAATTTGGATCAAAAATCGAATCGAAATCAACAAACTTACCCCATCAACCTTTACTCCTAATAACCCTCCCCAAGAAACAAGACTATACCCCACCACGGAAGCACTAAATTTCAATAACTGGACACAAACATTTATTAACAATAATGCATCACCTAACATAATTAATAATACATAATCCAGAGGTCTTTGACCGATCTGGTAAAGATTAGGTCTAAAGTAAAGTAGCTTTATTCTCCCTTCCCCTATATGAAATGTATCATTACAAAATTTGTATTATTTTATATTTTCACTAATAAACAGAACAGAGGAAAGACTTCTTTTTAAAAAAAAAAAATAATAAAAAAATCAAAATAAAAATAACGGATGCAAAATATTTGAGTTTTCATTATAATTAATGCACGGATTAATACAGAATTTATAAATTTGGAGCACGGAATTACGCAGAAATTTACGTCCCTGACCGTTAATTATCACCAACCCACAGGCCATATAATGCTGTACTATACCAAATTGACATTTTTTATTTTTAACACGATAACAATAGATTTTTTATGGTTCTTATGAAAAACAGAACTATCTGTTGTTTCAGCCCATTATAAACGATTAGCTTTCCATACAAGAGGATTATACCCTCCAATCACAGTTGTTGAAATGCTTCAGTTGTTAACCTCTCTACTACCTGCAAGTAATAACTCGAATTTGTTATGATTTTTTGCAATATCATAACTTTTGAACATCAGTCAATGCAAGATGAAATTTCCGCTGCATATTGTAATGTAATCAATTGGAAAATATTTCAGCATTTGGAATATTTGGAACTACTGATATTTTATTACAATGTCATCCCACAAATCAATTCAATTTCAATAATCGCATGTAAATATAGTACTAACCAGAAAATACCTGCATTTAACAAGAAATCATAAGGACCCTAGCATAAAACCAAAAAGGTTAAGTGACGAATCGAATATATAATTCCATAAAGTCCTCCAATCTTACGTGACTCCTGATAATCGTTTCACTGACAAGCTTATTTTACAGAAGATTAATTGGCAGACAAGTTCCTTTCATAAACAACTAATTGTTAATATAATTTGATTCAAATTCTAAACTTAATCCTAACGATAATAACTAGAATTACTTTGCAAAATGAATTAGGGAGCATCTAGAAATAATGTTATACAAGAGGGGGGGAGGGGTCTGACAAAATATAACATTTTTTTCTCTTAAGTAGGGGGTCAAAAAAATATTAGGGTTCCACAATTTGATTTGATCTTCAAATATTTGAATCAAATATTTGATCAAATTCAAATTCAAATTTGACTATATTTGATTTGATCAAATTCAAATATAGTCAAATTTGATTTGATTTGACAAATATTTGATTTGATTTGAAAATTACTATTAAAAATTCAAATTCAAATCAAATTCAAATTCAAATATTTGAACCAAATCAAATTCAAATCAGGGTCAATTTGATTTGATCAAATTCAAATTGATCCAATAATTAATTTGATTTGAATTTGAGGAACCCTAAAAAATATAACGCAATTTTTTTAGAAAAAATCGTCTAAAAACTGATCCAGTGGTCCAAATTTAATGATTTTGGTACCATTTGATTCGTCTCGGTGAGAGGAGTCGAATGGTACCAATTTCATTTCACTTTGGATCACTGGATCAAAAGTTATTGGCCAAATACTATTGGTTATTATATTTTCTTATAAAATTACTATAAAATCAATGGTTTTTTGTGAATAACTATTGATCTAGTGATCCAAGTGAAATGATTTTGATATTATTGAATTCATCTCACTGAGATGAATCGAATGGTACCTAAATCATCCAAATTGGATTACTATGACACAATATATTCAAGTTTTTGTAAAATTTTATATATAAACATATGGATTTTGAAAAATTTTTTTATATAGTGGGGGAGTCAAGCACTACTATGAGGGGGTATATAACGTTATTTATGGATGCCCCCTTATTAGCAAAAATATTGCTTATGAAATGAACTTGTCTATAAATCGATCATCTGTAAAATAGGCTTATCAATAAAATGTGATGTTAGAGATAAGTTGGTCAAAGTGAAACTAGTTACTAAGTGAAGATGAAAACCAAGCTCAAAAAAAAGGCAATAACAAAAATCTAAGGAACCACAAAATTTAAAAAATTGATTCATCATTTTTGAAATTAATAATCAATAACATCATAATGAAAAATAATGTCGTTATATCATTAGTAAAATTTAACAATTATATAAATGGGGTGGGTCAGTAGAAAAGGGTCAAATTTTTTCTAAATAAAAGTTTTCTTGACTTTAAGCTTAAATATCTTAACAACTATCTTAATAAATTTAATAAATTTTTTTTTATTTTAATTCTATATAATTTCAAGTTTAAATAAAAAAATTTTTAGCAAATTTGATTAAATAGTTGTTAAGATATTTTAACTTAAAAATTAAAAAAATTTTACTAAAAATGATTTGTCCCTTTTCTACTGACTCACCCCCAAATGTTCTAGAATATCGCAATAGTCAAAAATATTATATCACAATAATTACCTGTTAGATGCATTACTCATACTAAAATAGGTTTTTTTAAAAAAATAATAATCAGATCTTTATTACCATAGATTATTAAAAATAGCACCTTTGTTAGTGGAATGTTTTTAAATACCAAAAAAAATCATTATACATTAAAAAATTATTTTTGTGTCTGTATAAAATTACTGTTCCAATATTATGAAGCAAATTGAACTTTGACAACCAAAAAAAAAGCATCCCGACATTACTTTTAGAGCTCAATAAAAATAAAGAATCAAAATTAAAAAACTTATTCCTCAAAACCAAACTTATTATTTAATTACACAAAATATATAACAATAGTGTCCAGGTGATCTAACTAATAGGATCAACAAGTTGCTTAAATTTGAAAAAGTTAGTTGATTTATATCTTAATTAAATAATTTTATAAACTAGTAAGGGCCTTAAAAGACTAGAAATTAATGGAAATGGGCATGTGTTGAGACATAATTTGAAGAATTTATTAAAGGTGCTCTTAACAAAAATAACATGTTGGTTTTTTTATGATTTTTTTAATCTTTTTCTTAGCAGTTCTAAAGAAGAGAAAATGCCCTTAATAAAAACACTAAATTGATTTATTTGTATCTTTCAAATAATTGGTTTGGAAACAAAACAAAAAAAATATTCAAAAAATATTTTTAAAAACAAGACTTTAATTTTTTTAAATATTTCAAATAATCTATTTGAAACCAAAGTGCAAAACATTTATATTTATTCTTAATAAAAACAAAACTTTACTTTTATTAATACTTTCAATAATTTTCTTGAAAGAACAATTTTAGCAAATGCTTTAAATATAAACAAAACATTATATTCTTAGATTTTGGTAAAAAAAATTTATTTATAAATGTTCATCTTTATTCCAATAAGATTAGCATAGAATTTACATAATGACGAAATTATTTTGGGTTTTGGAACCTGAAATTAAAATTTCTTTCCAAAATTATTTTTGATTTATTTTACTTAAAACCTAAAATTTTTTGAAACTTTTTTTGAATAGATGAGATTATAAGAAACATAAATATATAAATTTTATTTGCTCTTCTTTATAAAAAATTTTAATTTATTTTTGAAAACCTGAAATAGGCTTTTTTTAAAAATCAATTTTGGTGGCATCTATAGCATAAAAGATGCAACCAAATTGACACATGCTTTTAAAGAAAACAATGCTTTAACGTCTTTAAATTGTTTAAAAAATTATATTGGCCAAGGATTGGCACCTTTATTAAATATTTTTACAACAAACAAAATTTAGCTTTTCTAAACTTTAGTTTAAATATTTGCTGCTATAATAGAGAAAAATTATTAGCCAATTTTTTTTGTGAAGGTTCTATATCAAATATTTTAGTTCTTTTACAGTCAAAAATCATAAGTATCCTGCCCTCTCTAACTTTTTAAATTTAAAAGATACAGCTTTGAAACTTTCATAGTAAATAGTACTCTATAAATATAGATCAGTGAAATTTTTTTATAATTTTTTAATTACTACAACAAAAGTTAGATGAGAGCCAACTTGTTGATTAATTTTTTTTAAAAAAAATAAAAAATACAATTGATATTAATCAAAAATTAATAAAAAATTAGGATTAAAATCAAAAAATTTCAAAAGCTTAGTCTGTTAAAATTCAAGCATTTTTATAGTAGTGACAAAATATTTGAGTCAATTTGATGAGATAGTTGTTGAGAAATTAATTTTTTAATTTCGAATTTAAGTATTAAAAGATATCATGGAAAAAAAAGTTGCACAACTAGGTTTTTATTAATTTTAATATAGAAAATAATTTATTTTCTATATTAAAATTAATAAAAACCTAGTCGCGCAACTTTTTTTTAATGATACCTTTTAATACTTAAATTCGAAATTAAAAAATTAATTTCTCAACAAATATCTCATCAAATTGACTCAATTTTTTTGTTACTACTATAAAAATGTTTAAATTTTAACATATTAAGTTTTTGAATTTTTTAATTTTAATCCTAATTTTTTATTAATTTTTGATTAATTTCAATTGTTTTTTTATTATTTAAAAAAAATTCAATCAAAAAGTTGGCTCTTATCTAACTTTTGTTGTTGTAATTAAAAAAATTATAAAAAAAATTCATTGATCTATATTTATAGAGTACTATTTACTGTAAAAGTTTCAAAGCTGTATCTTTTAAATTTAAAAAGTTAGAGGGGGTGGGATACTTATGATTTTGACTGTATTAAATCAATTTTAGATTAAAGAATAAAAGGCATTTGTTACAGGCTTTTAGCAAAAATAATTCATTAACTTCTTTATATATTGTAAATATAGTTGAATTTTCTCAAACTAGTATGTATAGTGGACAAGTTTTGTATTAGTATTGAGAGGTTATCAGATTTGAACTCATTATTAACTATTAGATTCATATAGCAGAAACAAACTTGGTAAAATAATTTCTTATCAGATTTGACAGGTTATCAGTTTTGATATAATCAGTTTTGGAAGGTTCAATTGTAATAGATTTTATAATAAGAATTGGAACATGTTAGCACAAGCTCTTTATACAAATTTCACTTTAACTACTTTGGATATTTTAAACAATTAGTTTGGTTCATTTGAAGCTAATAGCAAAAAAATTACTAGCTAATACTCTTTGCATAAACAATGATTTAATTTTTTTTATAATTTTTTGATAAAATAGATGATTCTTGTTTATAAAAATTCTTGGCTAAAAAAATGTATTAACCTATTTAGATCTTTATATAATCAATTTAATTCTATAAGTAAAAAGACAATAACAAAAGCTTATAAGACCAAAGTTCATAATACAAATCTACTTGAACTCTTTTATTCTTTATACTTTATTTGTTCTATTTAAATTACAAATTGCTTTAAAAATTTTTTTTACTCAAAAAAAAAATTCTAAAAACCTGTTTATATAATCTTGAATAATAAATAATATTTACATTTTATTAGCTCTTTTATAATTTCAATTTATTAAATTGATTTCAATTGTAATAATATATAATAGAGATCTGTAAATCATTAAGTAAGCAAACAAACAGTTGGAAAAAGGAAAATTTTGATATAACAAAGACTTTTGGAGACCTTTTGGTCCTAAAGATTAATCAACTAAACACTAAATACTAGCTACTATAACAAAAAGAGGCTAAAGATTAAGAGAACAAGAGAGCTATACAAGACACAAAAGCTTCCGGTACAAATCTGTTGCCAACTATGTCAGCAGCACAAGAAAATATGGAGCCCGATCATATAGAAGGAACAAGTGTGAGTGCTCAAATAAATGAACAGATGGAGATTGACAATCAACAAGAAGTTCCTCAAAAGAAAGTAAAGATGGACTTAGACATGATAATAGAAACTTCACAAGAGTATGAGAGTCAAAATTTCGAAACAAAAAATAATGAAGAATTTGAAGAATCAGCTGAGATCCTGACAAAACACAATATGACGTTACAAACAGAGATCATCACAACAGATCATCAAAATACACAAACAAACAACCCTATAGGGTTGATATTCCCATCCAACAATACATATTAAGAATCAAAACAAAGTAGAGATTCTCACGATATGAGAGATCAAATAAAAGAGCGACAAAAAGAATTTCTACAAGATGAAAGGATTTTTCTAGAAGATTCGGAGGAGGTTTATTCTATCAGAGAACAACCAACCCAACTAAACGAGGATAAGATGGAAACAAAATCCAACGCGACAATAGAAGAGGTAACTCAAAAAACAGATTATTAAAGAAGTTATGGTGAAGTATTAACCAGGCACCAAAGAGAAAGGAGAATTAACAAGAGACAAGTTGACTATGGTTGGAAATTCAAATTGGTTTGAATGGCAGTGGCCAATTAATGGAGATTTGGAAGGTTGTATACTAGCACGATCTATTCCGAATATTGGTGATTGGACAATATTTACTCAAACACAATTAGAAAAGTTGCAAAAATATGAAATCAAAAAACCTACTCCACATACTTCAACCCCAACAACACCAATTTCAGATTGGTATATACCACCACCAAACCCTGCACGTATGTAAACTTTATATTAAAATATAGCTACTGTAATACTAATGTAAACTTTATATTAAAATATAGCTACTGTAATACTAATATATATATATTACAGATATACGCCCAGATCGATTATCAAAAGAAAGCCTTATAAAGCAGTTACATTTAAGATGTTTTGAAATTGATGAGAAAGAAAATAAACATGAGTTGGTAAAAAAAATTAGAATCAAAACTAATGATAGATACGCATGCAAGTAAGTAAAAAGTAAAAATGAATTTATAAAGTATTTCGAGTAAAATAATCTAAAATTAAATTTAGATAGCGAAGTATTAGTTAAAGTACTTATGAACAAAGTGGATAATAAAACCCAACAACAGTAAGTAATAATATTTTTTTTTGAAATAATACTAAAAAATACTTACTAGCGAATCTTTAGAGATATCGATAATATATTTTCTTTGCATTCTGGTTGGGCTCTAAAAGAAAACCAAAAATTTGGTAAGAAAGGTGCTGGAAAATGAATGTCGAAAAAAGTAAGGGCCTTGTTAGAAGGGTTTTTTATAGCAGGAAATGCAAACAAAAGTGATCGTTACAATGCTCAAGATATGCACAAAGAATTATTAAAATGTGCTGAAGAAGGTGAAATTTCTAATAAAGAAGTTCCTAAACCTACTACTATTCAGAATTGGATAACAAAAACTACGGCTGAACATCGAGAACGTGCAGCTTTAAAAGTTTTGAATGAAAATACTTCTTAAAATTAGCACAAAGTAGAAGTTCTTAACTCACTGTAATAAACCTATCTGGTTATAATAGTCAATACAATCGTCAATATAGATGTTGCAAAGAGAGCCTTATTTTTTCATTGAAAAATGATAGCATCCAAAATTCTATTTTAAGTCGTGTAAAAAAAAACCAGAGAAAGCAATTTATAATGATTCTAATTACGATCCAGTTTTTATTACTAAAATGTTAGCTTCTAGTAAAATAATCATGTGATACTAAATAGTATTACTATTCGTTCATTTCACTTAGTTAAAATAAACCAATTCAATTTTTTATTTGTCTATTTCCAAAAGTGATACTTATGCTTACATATCAGATATAATATATAAAAACTACATATAAATCTTTATAATATATAGCATTCACCATATGGTCAATTTTTTTAAAATGCATATTTTTAAGAAAGTGCTTCTTGCAAAATACATATATAAAATTACATAATTATATTAGACTAATCAAATAATACGCACTTATAGAGAAAATGTGCACTTATAGAGTGTACTTACAAGTAAGTTACAATTAATTACATTTAGGATGCTAGGACGCTAATTCCGAGACCATGTAAGATATTTTTTAAAGGCCCAATTTTCAATATAATGCTCACGAGCATTATTTTGTGCTTATACAGAACATATATGAATATCGTGTTTTTTTTCCTACTTCATTATAGTGCTTTTGTCAAGAAATAATCAGTATTACCTAGTTACAAATATAAAACATATAAATTAGAATTTTAGTTGATGTAAACTGCTAGTAAAAAAAAATTTGAGAGAGTATAAAGGATTATTCAAATTTGGCTTATTAACAAACAATTAAATTATGAAATACTTAAAGTGATTGCTTTGACTTCTCTATGTTATGCTAGATCTGACTTTTTGTGAGTTGAGTAGCAAGTTGTATTCAAGTAAGAAGAATAAATATGATTGAGCAGGTAAATGTTACTTGCCATGTTAGATTAAATAGTGAAATTGTAAGGTAATTTTTATTTCAGAATCTGGCTATGCCGGTAAATAACTTTTTTTTTTTTTTAGTTGAAATAAAAAAAAATAAAGCAATAGATTCTTGAGGATTTGAACTATCTGTCTATATATGATAATTTAAAAAAAGTTGCATTATAATAGTATTATTTAAAGTCTATAAACTGGTAATCGGCTAGATTTATCTAATTGATCTACAAAATCTTGCCCCCACATGCTACTAATGATTTTCACTGATTGATAAACAGATTACGAATTAATTATTTTTCATTTATTGTCGACATCAAAAAATTTATTTTTAAATATTAATCTAAATTCCTATTTTTTAGTAAGATCTATTTACATTCAAACAAAAGCATTTATTTATTTCTAATTATTTTTTTGTTTCTTGTCAAAAACAAAAATATATAAATAAATACAAATTTATAATATTATTTACTTTGATTTTATTTATCATATTTAAATTTTCGTTGCTGAAGTTCACTTTTACTATTTCGACTTGTGATTTAAACCCAACACAAAGATATAGAATGCCTTTGAAATTGCTCCATAGATGGCATGCAATTTCTTAAAATATTTTATAATTATTAAATTTCTGTCTATTCGTTTCAAAAAATATAACTTAATTCTAAATGTTGATTGGTTTTAAAACCCAACATAATTACAATTGTCTTTCTTTGTTTTAATATCAGTTTTGAAGCCTCAACAAAAAGTAATTTTTGTTCTATAATTGGGCTTTCGGTTTAACTTGGGTAAATGATTTGAATCAAACCATAACATAAGCATGTAAAATCTGTATTATTGTTGCATAAATATGCAAATATAGATACGTAGTATTATAAATGATAATGCCAAAAGACATAAAAGAAGATCTCTAGAATCGTATAAATGACAGTTTATTCTATAAATGGGGATCATTTAAATCGTTATGCAATTACGTGATATAAGGCCAATCAAATTGTTTGTTTTGATTAACACGGATCAGCCCAACAAAGAAAAAAAAAAGAAAAAAAGCGAGAAAACAAAGAATACAAGAAAACTAATGCCTATATTGATGCACTAATAAAAAATGTTAGGAGGGTGATTTTATCTATAAAACATGCCCTAACCCTAACCCCGAACTAACCCTTACCCTAACTTTAACTAAATAGTCAAAAACATATAATGCACAATGCTTTAAACGTTCCCTATAAATGGTATAATCAGTATTGTCCATTTTTGGTAATATCTCTGACTGTAATAAAACTTATAAATAATATACACATTTTATAATTTCAATTTATTAAATTGATTTCAATTGTAATAATATATAATAATATAAAAATATAATAAACAAATATATAAGTTTTGTAAATTATAAAAACCATAACCTTGTAGTTAATTAGAGATTTGCTCCAATTTAAACAAATAATTAATTGACTTTAGTAGGTATTTCAAAATTAACAAATAAGTGAAAATAAGTAGGATTTTTTTTAAATAGCAATTTTTTTATATTTAATTTTTTTTTTTTTAAAACTTTGGCAGTCTTGCCGAATTCTTATAGATTTATTACTAAAAATTTCTTTTTAATATATTTACAATCAACAGATTTCAGCCTCATTTGGCTACAAATAAAAATTTGTGCTTAGATGCAACTAGCCACATCAACTTACGTATAAGCCAAAAAAAAATTTGTTAGCTATAGTTACAAAAGGACCCCGAAATATACATAGATAGGTAAGGTGACTTTTAAATTTTTTATTAATTGCTGTACGCATGACTTTTTTATAAGATCAGTACACAAAATTTATCCCTTACAATAAAAAAATTAAAAAAATATGCAAAATAAAATTCTAACCTTAATTATAGTATAAAATTTTATATAAGCTATCATCGGGCAAATGCATATCTGCAACCCTGCCAGTGATCGTTGAAGAAATTTTTTTTTATTTTCTGCACAGATTAACAATTAACAATTCAATAATCTATGCAGGTTGTAAAAAATAAAAAAAATAACAAAATCAAATAATAAAAAATTACTATATGCTCGTCTAAATATTAAATGCTAGCTAATTTTTCATATATTAAAACAATAAATTCAAATATTCATATAGTTTAACAATTTAATTTATTACAAAATACAAAAAAAAATTAAAAAAAAATTACAAAAAATAAATACAAATTATAACATAAACCCGATTCCAACTATTGTGCCACGTCCCAATACAGCGCTATGTCCCAACCATTATACTAAATCTCATACTACAGTACTAACTATAATGCTATGCTCTATACTAACTATTGTGCTACTAACTATCATGCTACTACGTCCCGAACTATCATGCTACGTCTATCGTGCTATGTACATTGTTGACCTATAAAAATTACACAAAAACGGGCATAACTCTCGTTCCAGTGATTAGAATTCGATGAAACAACCACCATTCGACTCAGCTC
>QKWP01002948.1:0-41775 GCA_003550325.1 Gigaspora rosea | reverse complement strand
AATAGGCCTGAAGAATATGAACCAACGCCAGTCTATTCAAATAGACATGAAGAATGTGAACCAACACCTACTTGCCAGGATAAACCCGAAGTTGGTGAAACAAGTAACCGCAAAGTCGTACCTACTAGGTAAAATAAAACCTTTCCAAAAAGGATTGTTTTTTTACTGTATTTAGAATGTTTTACTTACATTTGTTTGTATTACAGATCTTTTGTATGGTTATACTTTAAAAAAGAAAATGATTTTGCGAAATTTGATTTCTGTAATACAAAGTTAGTATATCAAGATGGAACGACATCAAATCTTAGAAAGCACCTTAAGCAGCATAAAAACAAAGTACCCGAGTTGAAATAATTGTATGTAAAAAAACAACGCGGTGTTTCTGTTGTTGATATGTTAAATAACAATAATGTAAGTTTTGAAAATATGCAATAGTTAGAGAAGATACAAGTTACTTAAGCTATAATTATATTTACTAGATCAATCATAATCATCGTGAACCTTTCAGTAAAGATGAATTAAATAATCTTATCAAGCGATGGATTATTAAGCGCAACCGACCATTTCAAATTACTGAAGATATAGAACTTGGATTGATCTTTAAGTATTTAGAGCCCTGTGCAGCAGGTATAATATTGAATTATAATGCAATGTGGTGATAAAATATAAATATTTAAAGAACTTTTTTTTTTATAGCACCTTCAGTCGATCTAATAAGAAGACAAATAAGGTGCGATTTTATAGAAGAACGTGTAGAGCTTCGAGCAAAGTTACAAGAAATCCCTGGAGGCATAGCAGTAACTACCGATATTTGGACAACTGATTCATTTGATAAGTCATTTATGGCAGTAACTATCCACTATCTTAATAATTCATGGAAGCTTAGAGGCATTTTGTTAGATTTTATTAGTATAAAAGGATCACATACGGGTGCTGAAATCTCAAATGCAATGGAAATATGTCTTCAAGATATGGGAATTATTTCAAAAATAGTTGCGATTACACGCGACAATGCATCATCCAATAATAGATTTTTGCATATTTTTGCAGAATCTTTATCACAAAGTTATATTCAGTTCGATAGTACTCAGCAATCAGTTTGTTGCTTTGCTCATATTTTAAATCTCGCGGTGCAAAGCATGCTAAATATTGTAGGAGATAAGTTGGAAAGGGTTAGTATTTTATTAATTAAACATAATTAAACTAATTTTATTATTTTTTATTTATTTATTTATTTATTTATTATTTTATTTTTTTTATTTAGTTGCGCATATTAATTAGAAGTGTTAGAGGATCGCCAAAACGCCGTGAGAAACTAAGAATGGCATGTCAATTTCAAGGTATTGAGGAATTAAAACCAATTCTTGATGTAAGCACGAGATGGAATTCGACTTTTGAAATGTGTAATCGGGCTGTGATGCTGCAAACGGTATTGGATACTGTTACTTTAGCTGAGACGGATTTGCGACAGCATGTCCTTAATGATGATGAATGGGAAACAATTAAGCTTTTAGTTAAAGTTTTGAAACCATTCAAAGACGGTTAGTAAATTATAAGATATAATAATTTATAAACTTTTTATTTAAAAAAAATAAAAGCTAAATTTGTATATATCAATTGGGTATAGCAACGACTATTATGTCTTCATCTGAGTATTCAACGTTGTCAATGGTCGTTTCTCTTTATCATATGTTGCTTGAAACGCTCAAAGAAACTCAACAAAAACATAATACGCCACAATGGCTTATACAAGGGTGTCAAGCTGCAACTACTAAGCTTCTGGAATATTGTAAAAAAACCAATGTATTGCATATTTCAGCAATAGTGTTAGACCCACGGCTTAAATTCCAGTATTTTGAGGAACTCGGATGGTCTTCCCAACTTATTACTCAAATCAAAGATAGGTTAGTTTGTAATGTAAAATATAAATCGTGTAACAAATATAATGTATTAATTTATACAATATATATTTATATAGTGTTAAAAATAAATATGAAATTCAGTATGCTCCTGTTCCTGGTCAATATTTAACGAACTCAATTGTTGAATCTTCTACATCAAATATAATCTCACGAATTTATAAGAGAACACGTGTTGAACATCAGAGCGAGCTTGATTTATACACATCTGCACCACTTGCTGATCCAAACATAGATATTCTAGAATGGTGGCGAATAAATGAAGTTAGTTACCCAAATCTTTCAAAATTTGCCAGAGATTGTCTCGCGATACCAGCAACTAGTGTTCCAAGTGAAGAAGCGTTTAGTGTTAGTGGTGACATGATAACAGAAAAGCGAAATCGATTGAATGACAAAACGGTACGAATGGCAATGTGTTTAAGGTCGTGGTGGAGAGAATTGGACGAATCGTATGTATGTAACTTTATATTATTCTAAAATATTACTAATTATTTTTTGAGAGGAAAGTATTTCGACAAAACAATGATCATAAGGGTTATTTATTAGCAAAACCCCTGTTTTTTTTATCAATGCATTGTTTTATTTTATTTGTATTTGATTTACGAAAAAAAATTTGATTAATAATTCTCATAATCAATATGATTTTATATTTACAGTAGATCAGAATTGTCTAGAAAGAATGTTTGGCGAAATATGTCTTAAAAGAATTAAACCTTATCAAAATATTCTTGAAGAGAATATGTGGGATGATATTATGCTGAAATTAGTTTTAATTTTACCTTCTCGTAAAAAGACAACGGCACAACTATCATATTGCAATCGAATATTATCAGAAGATAATAATTTTATCGGGTAAAAGGCTTGCATAAAAATATTTACGCTTTGGAATTATCGTGCAAGAAATAATTAGATGAATTTGATAGTCAGTTTAATAATAAAGTTGTGCTGATTGCGGTCAAATTTGCTTCTGAAATTTCGATTATTAATTGATAAACAATATTTGACAATTTATAGTATGTATACAATTAGCGATGATGAAAAAATTCATTGCGGCATATATTATTTAAGCATTATTAGTTAATAATTTGATCATAATTATGATTATGATTATAATTATTAAGTATTAGTTAATAATTTGATCATAGTTATGATTATAATTATTAAGTATTAATAATTTGATCATAATTATGATTATAATTATTAAGTATTAGTTAATAATTTGATCATAATTATGATTATAATAATTCAGGAGGTCTCATCACTACGTACGTACAATTCAATTTTGCCCAATCGGTGTTCTTGCTTATTGGCCGATTAGAGGTTTTTTTTATTTATCGGATCCCGGATCGGACTCGGGTCTTTTTACTCAGATCCGGATTTGAACTTGGACCCGATCCGGTTTTTCGGATCAGGTCCGGATCTTCAAAAATATCCGTCCGATTCGATCCGTGCGGAACACTATCCCGTGATTATTGATTTTCAATTTCTGACCACTTCAAGCTGCTGTCAAAATTTAATTGGGCCTAATTAGAATAGAAATAGAATTACTTGTGATCTGGAGAATGGGTTAATTATATAACATCATGAGTGAAGTTCACAAAAAATCTTAAAATAAATATTCTTATTTAGTATTTTAATTGGTCAAATTTTTATATAGATTGCATGCATGCATTTATAAAGGTGCATATATAAATTTGGGACCACAAAATCTATGTACATGCAAAGGTTAGAGAGTGTGCACTTATTATTAAGTTCCAAGCTTGGAACCAGGCTAAGGTATGCACTTAAGAAAGGTGTGCACTTAGGGAGGGTGCACTTAGTGAGGTCTGACTGTACTTAGACTAATTTATCCTTTAGTTATACTTTACTAATTTTTTTAACTTTTACAAGTATTAAACCAGGATTTTATACTATAGAGCCTATTTTATTATCTTTCTATTGCATTTTTTGTATCTTTTATACTTTTTCTAATAATTTTAAATGCTATATAGTGCTTTATAAAGTACTCCAAGTATATACTAAAAACTTATATTAACTACAAATAGTAACCTCTTAAGTATGTATAACTATATATAGAAGATACTATATTTAGTATGGATATATATTAGTTTTTTTAAAAGAGATAAATATAATATAGTACTTATATATAAATAAATTTTTAAAATTATATGAACAATCACAACTCTTTCTGCTGATCACTACGACCAAATTTTTTACAAAAGGAAAACAAGGAAAAATACAAAACACACTAAGCTATCTTAGATACAGCTCTTAATAAAAAACTTTAGAGTAGGAAAATAAACAGCAGTTACTTAATAACACAAACAACGAAAACGACTTGGTACTTGGAATAATAAGAACTTCGGGTTTTAAAAAATTTTTTTGGGAAAAAAAGGGAAAATCCTGTAGACCCCAACTGCAGATCATAAGTGACACGTAAATAAAAACACAACACATAAACAACAAAATAGATAAACAATCAAACATGTGAATAAGGTTGATTATAGATTTGGAAATTCCATAGAAGCATGCAGAAATCAGTAACACAAGATAATCAACGAACATCGATGGGTATAAATTGGTTTGGAAAATTGGATAAATATCAAATGATATTTATGAAATCAGCAGAAGAACAAGAAGTTCTAATGAAAGAGCATAACAATAAGGTTCTAAGAATAGACAGAGAAATAACAAAGATTACTGGGACAAACCCGGAGACAATCTGTGTATTTAGGAGTATAATAGAGTTATATAATTACTATGAATATCTAAGAATAAGAGACAGAGAAAACTCTAGCAAAGAAGGAAATAGAGAAGAAATTAGCAAAACTACAAGAGAAGAGAAGAAAACTCTACCTAGCTCAGGTATAGCGGTCCTACTCGAACAAGAATGCGGTCAACATAACTATGGTACTACAGAATTACAAACTAAATTAAATCCAAAAGTGGAGAAAATAGAAAACGTAAGAATATACATGCTGGCAAAACCCGGACAAATTCCAAATAATAAAAAAACAATTGCTATTTATAAAAGATTAAATCAAATAAATAATCTTAATATTTTGTAAATATATTATTTATAACTATAAGAATATATATGATTTGTTTAAATAAAGATTATTAATAAAGTTTTTGAGATATTAGTTATACTAGAATTTGGGATTTGGGATTTGGGATAACGGACAAATCCCAAACTATAGTAAGTCGGGATTTTGCCAACATGTATACGTAAGAACAAGCATAAAACCGCAACAAAAGATAGAAGAAGGGACAAAAGAAAAAAAGAAAGAAGAACAGGAGATAGAACAAAATCCTGTAAAGAAGAAGCAGAATTAGTAGAGAATAAAGAAACCTCAAGAAATAATATGGGAATTTCGAAGAACAGAATTCCACTTATGAAAGAAGCAGTGGATAGTGCAGATGAGGAGATGACAGAAATTTTTACAATTTGGGATATACCAGCAGAAGTAAGCATACCAAGAGTTAAGAGATGTCTGTACTATACATGAGGACGAAAGCATTTCGGGTTCTAAAACCCGAAATTAAAATTTGAAGACGAAATTGTTTGTGACCTATTTTACTTGAAAGACGAAATTATTTGATGCTTTTTTTGAATAGACGAAATTATAAGGAACATATCTATATAAATTTTATTTGCTTTTCTTTATAAAAAATTTTAATTTTCTCTAATGAAGACGAAATAGGCCTTTTTCAAAAATCAATTTCGGTGGCATCACTAGTCTGTACTATTTCGGCAAAACAAATGTCCTACAATGGAAATTACAAGAGAAGAATAAGGCTCTGGAATTCTCAATTAGTTTTTGGAACGAACATAGAAGACAGGTCCTCTCGCAGGCTTGGGCTGTCCATTTTGAAGAAGACAAGACATGCAGAATAACACCAGGTAGCTTCGCAAAAGAAATCTTAGAAAAAAGAGCAGCACACAAGGCGATAGTGAAAAACATTCCAAAGACGGCAGTAGAAACACTACTATTAAGACAACTCAAGGTAGTAAAAGCGAAAGCAGTATATATATCCTTTAATACAAATCGAAATCAAAGAGGAACAGCCTCAATTTACTTTGAAACGGACAAAGATCGAGTAGAAGCTTTGGATAAACAAGTTTTTTACTATAATACAAAGTTGGAATGGGCACGAACAGAAAATGGAAGGAGAATGGAACAGGTAGAAAAAGAAAACCCCAAAAGCTGATACTCCCAAACCCAAAGTAGCGAACCTAAGGACGAAAACTCAAGAGAAGGAGAGGAAGCGTACGCACGTAATATAAGAAGTGCGAGTAGAAGAAATAGCTGTTCAACAAAAGCATGGACAGATCACATAACATTACATACAATGGAGAGCAATAGAAATAAAACTAGCATTAAAAATATTTCGGTGCATAGCAAGAAATGGAATCCGAAACATGAAGAAGTCAGTAGTAGCACAAATGAAGAGATAGAAGAAACTGTAGAAATTAAATTAGTATTGAACCAAATATTGAACTGGCTTAACAGAATTGAAAGCCGTTACCATGCTCCGGACAAAGAGTAGGAGGCTCTCCAACCCTCCTAAAAGTTGCCACAGGCGTCATAAGGAATTTTGTGAGACAGAAGTCTCACAGGCTTAAAAAATGAGCCAAAATAAGAAAGGACAGTATAGTACGATAGGGATAGAGGTAATGAATATAGGGTATTATAATATAAATGGTTTAAAGGTAAACAAGAGGAAAATAGACTTGGTTGTAGACTTTATGGAAGAGAAGGGAATAGGGGTGTTAGGGCTAGGAGAAACGAACATCTCTGAGCTAGAGGGAAAAATGCTTTTTAAAAGCAATAAAAAATATAGAAGCTTCTGGACCGCAGCTGATGGAAACAAAAAGAAGGGATCTGGAGTAGAGGTCATAATAGAGAAAACATGGGAAAAACATGTCTCAAATATAGAAAGCATCAATCCGTATACTCTTAATATTAGACTAGATTTTAGAGGGCTTAGGGTACATATTATAGCAGTATATATTGCACCAACTAACAACGAAATACAGAAGGAGATTTACAAATACCTGAAAAAACAATTAGAACAACCATGCTGGAAGCAAACCAAATTTATAATAATGGGAGATTTTAATACAGAGTTAGAAGAAAGAGATACTGAGGAGGAAAGAGAAGCACAAAAACGAAAGAAAGGAAAAAACAAAAAAAAGTTAATATTAGAAATGTTAGAAGAGAAGGGCATGTTGGACATTCACAAAGCAACAAATCTAAAGAAACACATAACAACATGGGTAGGCAGGGAAGTGAAATGAAAATCGACTATATTTGGGTCTCAAAGAGCTGGAATAATAGCATTTTCTCATGTAAAGTATATGATGCAGACCAAATAACAGCAAGTGATCACAAAATTATATTAGGAAAGATTGAAACAGGAATGCATACGAGGAAAAATATCTTTGCAAGACTACGAAGAAAAGATAGAGAAACATTAAGTATAGATAGTGACAAAGCGACTAAAGAAAATTAAAGACGACTGCATTAATTTAAATATAGATGAAATATAGTAAAGAATATTGAATTGTATTAGAAGAGCGGCAGGAGAAACTCTGCCTAAGGGAAGCACCGTTTATTACGTAATTTCGAGAGGGGGTTAGCATTCTATCATGTCTATATATTATATATAAAATTATTTTGGCTGCTAATTAGATCACAGGGGGGGGAGGGGTATGACCTTCTAATAAAAATAAATTACGTAATAAACGGCACTTCTCTAAAAAGAAAAGAGCACCGGGGCTACAAGAGCTACAAGTTGAGGATGAAAATTTGAGAATGCTAAAGAAAGATATAAGAAGGATAGCTAAGTGGTGTTCTAAGATAAAGAAGTTCAAGTTTTAAGAAACAGAAGATTCAGAATTAGATCTGTTTATCCTAGAAGAAGGAGCTAAAGGTCTGCTGGAAGATCTAAGAAGCAAACACAGCGAAGCACATATAGAAGGAGAAACGGTATCGTATCAAGATTTGGAAAGTATTAAAAAAGATCTAGAAGTCTGGTGGAAGCTCCTCTTCAAGACATGGCAAACGAAAAAGAAAAAAATAGAAGAAAAACTGATTCAAGAAAATATCGAAAGAAGGTACGCGATGGTAATAAGCAACCAAAAGAAAATGATGAACAGTTTGTTAGAAAGACTATTCAAAAAATTAAGGATAGACAGAGTGGTAGTCGAAACAGATGATGGTGAGGAGGATTTAATACACGAGCCACAAGAGGTATTGAAAACAGTGAAAAGTCACTTTGAAGGCCAGTTCCGAAAGCGAAACGTGCATGTAAATAATCTGCCTGATTTCTGGAAAAAAGAGTACGCGCCAATTAAAGAAATAGAAGAGGATTGGTACAAGGAGTTGCTGAAAACGGTAGAAGTGGAAGAGTGGGACATCGCATTAAGCCAGACCAAAAATAATTCAGCACCAGGAATAACAGGAATTTCATATCCTCTTCTGAGAAATATTGGGGAATTGGCAAAAACCCTTTTCGTTAACTTTTCAACAGAATGTATAAAAAGTGGTAAAATTCCAAAAAAATGGAAATTAGGTTTACTGTACCCAATACCAAAGCAAGAAGAATGGGGGTATAAGCTAAACAAAGTGCGACCTATTTTGCTCCTAGAAACCTTTAGGAAGACTGTTGTACGTATTGTAAACAATAGGTTAAGCAAAGTCCTGAAAGAAAGAGACATTTTGAAAGGAAGGAATTTTGCAGGACTGCCTGAAGAGGGTACGGTACGGCAGCACCAGTACACCTGTTGAATTGCATTTTAGAAGACGCAAAAGAGAAAAAGAAGGAATTATGGCCATTCTTTCAAGATATGAAAAAGGCTTTCGATTCGGTCAGCCTAGAAATGTTAGATCTAGCTCTACGATGTCTAAAGATCCCAGAAATAACAAGAAGCTTCATAATCGAATTATATAAAAAAAGGGAAATGAAAGTTCTGACGAGTTGTAGTATAACAGAAAAGTTTGAAGCACAGGATGGTATAGACCAGGAGGAGATCATTTCACCCCTAGTCTGGAGAATTTTCTATGATCCTCTGCTGATAGTGATTAAGAAAAAAGAAAAATTGGGGTATGAACTGCAAGTTAATTGGCCAATAGATCTGAGCTTAAATAAAGTAGAAAGGCTGAGTATAAAAATAGAGGTAATTGCATACGCAGACGACACAACGTATGTAGCTAATTCAAGGGAAGAGTTAGAAAGTATCATAGAAATCGCAGAACAGTTTTATAAAATAAATGACATTGAAATAAATAGCCAGAAGTCAGAACTAGTGGTCATCAACAAAGACAAAAAGGAGAAGAATTATGTAGAAATGAAGCAAAAGAGAGAAAAGGTGGTAATGAAAAAAGCAGATGAAGCAACAAGATTTTTAGGAGTCTGGATATCGTCCAAAGCAGAAAACCGAGCAGCTTTGAACTTGGTTAGAAGAGAAGTAGATTCAGTAGTTAAATCACTAAGGAAGAAGAAAGTATCTCTTGCACACATGGTATATATGAATAATAGAGTTCTACTGCCGAGAATAGAGTATAGAATGCAACATCATATATTACCACGAGATGTGTGTGACAGGTTACAAAGTCCAATGTTCAAGCTAACAAAAAACAAAGCCAACATGGCAAGTACACTTGCAAATGCGGTTCTAACGCACAAGAATATAGTGGGGTTCAAATCAATCTGGCAGAACCAGATAGAGCATCATGTAACAGAGCTAATGGCACGGCTAAATAACCACAAAGAGGTGGAAGATGCGACTTGGCTTAGAATTAGGCAGGCACAATTAGACTGCAAAAGCTCAAAGTGTATTTTGGCCCTAAATAGTATGCAAATGAACAAAGTACAATTAAAATACAATTTAAATTACAGAATAGTGCAAGAGGCAAGTAGGCTTGATATAAATATAAAGGCTGAAGAAATGGAAAAAGCTTTTGCTTTGTTTAGTACAGGAAACAAAATATTAGATCTATTAGAGAAAAGGGATGCAGAGAGTTACTGCAGGGAGAAAAAATTGAACATTTTCATGCTTGAACAAATAATATGCGGTCAAGGAAAACAACTCTTAATCTGGGGTCAGATAAAACAAATTAGAGGCATTAATCTAGCAGGGAAGTGACCGAAATGGTTCAAAACTCTCGAGCAGAAAGTTTTGGATGTCGAAGACCGCAGAGTACTTAACAAGAATTCTGGGCACATCCAACAAAGAGTCTTGGTATAAAGGTGCGACTAGAAGAAGTTAGTCAGGATCGTAGAATAAAGGAATGGGTAGCACTTAAAAGTAAAAGCAGTTGAGTAAATATAGGAAAAATCCAAGACAAGAAAAGTGCAAAAATATACGAAATAGAGCACTGGACGGAAAAACAAGACTAACAAGAAAAAGGCGTAATTATAGAAAGATGTACGGGATGTAGTAGAGGACAAGGTTTGGTGCCATGCAGATACAGACAGGGTTTCAAGAACACAAGACGAGCCATTAGAAGAAACCTTGTAGAAAAGATAAAAGACCCTAGGGAAAAATATTGGAAATTAGGGATACCGAAGTGTACTTTGGTATTTAAAGACAAAGATCCGGCAGACGACGAAGTGAACCAAGAAATGGTTTGCAATCCTATAAGGATACAAAGAATAGAAGAAGAAGTAATCGAGGGTAGCATAGAAGGAGAGGAAGTAAAAAAGAAGCTTAAAGAAAAAGCGGAAATTCTAAAGGGCGTTAAAGAAGTAACTTTCTTTACGAACGGCTTTTGGATTAATCCAGAAGGTGACCAGGAAACGGCCAAAATGGAAGGAGGATGGATAGCAATAAGAAACAACTCAAAGAAGGAAGAAACAAAAGCGGACTTCTTGTGTGGCTTCACAAATTGGCCCTCCGCAACAAGAGCTGAACTAGGGGCTATAGGATCAGCTCTATTAGCTGCACCAGAAAACGCGAAGGTTACTGTAGTAACGGATAGTGCAGCAGCTATCCAAGCAATTAAAAAAAGCAGCGACATAAACAAATTAAGAGAATGCTTTAAGATCAAGAACAGAAACATGCTGCTAAGTATTCAGAAGATTAAAAGCTTGAAGAACTTGGAATTGCGGCTTAAGAAAGTAAAGGGACATAGTAATATTTTAGAGAATGATACAGCAGACGGCTTAGCAAGAAGGGAGCTAGAGAAGGTTCAATGTTAGAGTTTAAAGATCCATGGGGAAGATTTACAAAGGCAATACTTAGGTGGAAAAATTTACGAATAGATAATGAGATTAGAAATAGTATAAATAGAATAGCTCTAGCAATAGTAGATATAGAATGGGCAAACTTGAGAAGCAGTAAGCGTTGGATAGAAAAAGAGGAGAGAAAAAATAAAATAGTTTGGAAAGAAACGTGGAAAGACATAGGGAATTTTAAGGAGGGTAATTGTACAGATAAAGGAAAAAATAGAGATTGGATATTTCGGGTCAAGTGTCTAAATGAAGCCTTACCAACTATGGATAAACTCAACAAAAAGAACCCAGACCTGTATGAATCTAGCATGTGTATCGCATGTGGAGCCGAGGAAGAAACTCAAGATCATCTAGCGACCTGTCAAGAGTATCAAACATCTTGGAATGGAACAGAAGAAGAAGTTAGTGAGGCGATACGAAAAGAGGCCTTCGATGGTACGAACAATTTAGAAGAAGCTAGAGAATCAATAAGAGATGAAGTGTTCGGCACAAATCAGAGAGAGAAATTTGAAGCAAGAGAAGAATTAATGAAGGGTCTTCTGTCAACAGAGAGAAAAGAAAAGGTAAAAAATCTCGGTCAAAATGGTAAAAAGAAGACAAAGTTAGTGTGTACGCTACTTGACAGTTTTAGTGAAATTTTCCGCAAGAGGATATGGAGCCAGAGATGCAACCTAGTCGCTGACTGGGAAAAAGACCATGGTATAGAAAGGTCTGATAAGAGAAGAAAAACGTCAGGAAAAAAGAAAATGAAGGGAAATAAAATCAGACCAAATAAAGAGAATGTGAATCCAGGCACTTCGAAAATTAAAAAAGAAGAACACTCAGTAAAGCGCTTGGAGGAAAGGAAAGATAAGGGAAAAGGAAAATCAAAGCCTGACGTTAAATTGAAAGAGCTCTTTGAGAACAATGTGAAGGCATGGATAGGAGAAAATGTGAAACCGGCCTGGTCCACTTGGACGAAACCGTTTTGTAAAAACAGTAGGCAATCCTGACACGGCATTCGATAGCCTATTGGTAAACTCGGGAAACAAGTCCTTAGCAAGTTAAGGACCCCGAGGGAGATGAAAAATTGGAATGGCAGGTCACACCTGGGTACAAAAGTATCAAGTGAGTCTTTGTTTGGTTAGGTAATATCTAGATATTAGACACATTGTGTATTCAATATTCTTGAACCTTAATAAATAAAGGCAGGATCGCCAAAAAAAAAAAAAATTATATGAACAATATAATATCTGAGTATATATTAATCTTCAAAACTATTAGACTAAAACAATATCCAGATATTAATATATAGAGTACTTTTTAATAAGAGTATTTTATAAAGTACCAAATATATGGATTTGTAGAATTGGGCCTCATAACTGGATCCCAAAATTTTTAATGATCTGCAAAAAGTCACATGCTAATTGGGTATAAATAAAAATAGTACCATAAATTACATATTAAATTCATTGACTTATCTAAAAAATATAATAAAAGATATATAAAACCAAGAAGCATTTATAAAATAATAAATGCAATTAATAAAAGAATAGAAATTAACCAAGAGTAATAAAAGTAGCAAGTATTTTTATTATATATTTTTTTATTTAATAATAAAAAAAAACAGTTTTAAAATAAGATCTAATATGTATATGGTATGTATACTTTATTTTTCAGGTTTATATATTTAGCTAGAGGTTTATTAGGTTTTATACTATATATTTAGTATTTGACAGTTAGTTTGGGTTTCATAATATACTATATATTTAACTTGAATTATATGTCTTAGTTTGGGCCTTATGATTTAGTTTGGATTTGTAATACAGTTAGAAAAATTATATATAGTACTATGCATTTAGAGGGTTTTTATTTAGTCAGTACATTTATAAAGTTCTAACTATGTATCTTTAGCTTGGGTTTTATAGCACATATTTAGCTTAAGTTTTAGGTTTTATATTTAATTTAGATATAGGTAATAATTATTTTTATTAATCAATGCTAATCAATAAATAAATATATTTAATATATTACCAAGCATATATTCATTATTATTTATAATTACCATTTCACTACATCTATAAAATAAAAGGATAACTTGGCAAAGTTAACATAACTAATATAAAAACTTTTTTATTTTAATATTAAAAAATTTTTTATTTTTAGTATTGAACTTTATATATAATTAGAATTATTTTTTATATAAAATTAGTAACATAACATCTTGTTTTAAAGTGTCATTAAATGGATTATAAATTCTATCAAAAAGCTTAAATTTTAAAAAATAGAGATAATTTGGCAAATTGATAGTATCTTGTGTGAATTTATAAAAAACATAATAATATATTTTTTATAGTTTTGAATATTTTTCTGAAAAGAAAAAAATAGGTTATCTTAATAAAATTTTAAGTAATTTAGATTTATTTTTTTGTTTACAATTGTCTACAATTGTCCACAAATTGTCCAGAGCTGTTCCGTGATAATACTGTTTATATATTTGTCTTTTAAGTGATTTGTACACAGGTTTGGATCTGCACATATGATTGGATATCAACAGTATATCAACTATTTGACATACTTTGTATTGTATAATAATCAGATTTAGATATGTTAAAAATTTTGGGATAATTTACAAATCTGCATATATGCTATAGCAGTATTGTCACAGAACAGCTTTGAACAGTAGTTTGGATAATTTTAAACAATCTTAAACAATTAAATAACAGTTATCTGATTTGTTACATGTAAATTTTTTCATATATAAAATTATAAAAAAAACTTATAAAATTACTATAAACTTTGAAGTAATAATATTTTGAAGTCTATATATTGACTTAAAATTTAATTTTTTAGAAATATAGAACAAGAAGAAAAGAAAAAAGTACAAAAATCAGATTAAAATTTTGTTAATTTTGCACAAAACAAAATTGTAATTTTGGCAAAAACAAATATTTAATGGTTTAAGATGACAAGTATATATAAAATTATGCCCTGAGCAACTTTACTTAGGTGACAGAAGTAGGTTATCTTGTAAAAAAAATGGGTTATCTATGTACATTAAGTTAAAATTTTTGGGGTTTCAATATAAAACATTTTTTTTAATTAGGTAACCTACTTTGGGCCCTTAAGCAAAGTTGTTCAGTATGTGATTCTACTTGTAATCAAGTTGTAGTATATTTTTTGAACCTTTTACTAAGTAAAAAATAATGTTAAAGTTCAAAAAAAAATTTTTTTTAAAAAAATGTTTTTTCAAACTTTAACTCTATTTTTCACTTAGTAAAAGGTTTAAGAAAACATGCCGCAATCTTATCCTGAATAGAATCATATGCTAAACAACTTTAAGGGCCTGAAATAGGTTATCTAATAAAAAAAATAGTTTATATTGAAACTCTAAAAATTTTAACTTTAGTATATAGATAACCCATTTTTTTTACAAGGTAATCTACTTCTGTCATCTAAGTGAAGTTGTTCAGGGCATGATTTTACATATATTTATTATTTTAAAATTGTTAAATATTTTGGCAAAGTTATATTTTCAGTTTGTGCAAAATCAGCAAAATTTTAATTCAATTTTTGTACTACTTTTTTTCTCTTTCTCTTGTTCTATATTTCTAAAAATTAAATTTTAAGTCAATATGTAGACTTTCAGAACATTATTTTTTCAAAGTTTATAGTAATTTTATATATTTTTTTATAATTTTATATATAAAAAATTTATATGTAACATAATAAATCTAATGACTAATAAAGTAAAATTATTTAAAATTTTGTTAAGATAATTTATTTTAATTTTAACTAAATGTGTTTAATATCTAAAAAAAATATATACTATATCCTATTATAAATAAGCATCCTCTTTTCTAAAATTTTAAACTCAAATATCTAAACAACTATTAGTAGGATAGTTTATTTTAGGTAGTAGCTTATTTTTGAATATATATGGTATATATATATTAAAAGAAAAAAAAAGAAATCTATATATCTAAAGGATGTTCTAGTAAAAAATTTTGTTATATTATTCTTCCTGACTTCTGATATATCTTTTTTGTTTATTTCATATGCAGTAATAGATCTTATTTGTAATGTTAATTTTAATCAGAAGCTATATTCCCAATTTGAAAAAAGTAAATATTGCCAATCAAACCAAAAGAAGTTTGTAGAAGTTATTCTATATAGAATAATATTTCTAATCAAGCCTTTACTTTATTTTATATTCATAGAACTTGACAAAGCTTCAGAGTTTCTCTATTTCATCTTTGCTCAATAGTACCAAAGTCTGCCAAGGTGCCTTGCTTAAAGTTTGCAAGTTATTTTTATCTCTATTTCAGATGCAAAACATCTAGTGAATAAACTTTGTACCCAATAACAGCTTGGTAAAGTTTTGTTGTATATAACTATAAATTTTTTTGTAGGCCAGTATTCTTGAAAAATTTGGTACAAGTGGTTATCAGAAAAAATTTGTAATTATATAATTTAAAATACTTTTTTATGATTTTTTTTATAATAAAATTATTGTATGTCATAGGTATCTTATATATTTTTACTAATTACTTTTTTTCATGTAATAAAAAAATAATATATTTTAATTATTTGCTTGGTTAGCATAAGTATATAAATAAATTTTACCTTTTAAAGATATGCTTTCATAAATATTTAATATTAGTATAGTGAATACTATAAAAAAAATAAAGAAAATTCAATTAACTTTACTATTTTTTGATTTCCTATATCAAAAAACTGTGATCTAAATATAATATTGGCAATATTTGACATTCTATAATATAAAATCATCATCATATATTCATAAACAATTTATAAATTTATGAATTAATAATCAAATTGTAAAAATTGAAATAGATACAAAAACAACTAGTTATTTTTATTTATATTCTAAGTTGTCATCTGCTTTTATAATTTTTTAAAAATAGACTTTTGCTAATTATGTGCACTTTTTTATCTTTGATATTAGATTAACTAGAATATAGATAACATTATAATATGCATTAGTAATTCATATACTGTATATTATCAGAACAGTAAGGTTTGCTAATATACTTACTAGCTCGCAACTAGAGAAGTAATCCTTTTAAATTAGTTAGTTCATGCTCCAAAACCTGACTGAACACTGTTCTGAAGCATATACAAAAACTGGGTTTCAAACATTGCTTTAAAACTGGTTATATATATAAATATTAATTATATTTGTTTGAACATGTTTAGAATATATGCATAAATTTATATTGAGTATTTGTATAATACATATTTATCATTATTGCATATATTGTAAGTGCTTCTAGTTCAATTCATCTTTACTTTTAATTAAAATATTATCAATAAACTTTTAATAATCATTTAAATAAAAATGTTATATTTAATTAAAATCATCATACTATTTCAAATTCAATTAAAAACTTTTTTATTATTTTATTTAAACTGTATTTTATTTTTAAAAGTTATTTAGTTAAAGAACATTATATTATTTAATCAAAAAGTTGATTATGAAGCTTTTTGCTCATAAGCTCAATTTAAATTTTATAAAATTAAATTCATATAATTAAAAACTTGTATTTAACTGGTTTAGGTTCTGAACAGGAATAAGCAGAAAGACATTTGTAATATAGCAATAATATTATTTTGTTTTTTTTTTGTATAAGCATTTTGGTATATAGATTGTTAAATCATACACATACATGATGCATGCATAAAGTTACTTATATTTTTTTAAAAATATTTTTATTTTCTCAATTTTATATTATATTAGATCTTTAATTTTATAATTAACAATTCTGTAAAAAATATTTATAAAATTTGTATATTATACTAAAGGTTTCTGCTATAATGGATTTAAAAAATATTTAAGTTTTATTTGTGCTTAAAATTTCTTTTAAATAGAAGTGTATTAAAGATACAATTTATTAATATTGTAAGCAACTATCAGATAAACCTTTTTTCTATTTATGGATTATTATTTTAGATGATCAAAAAGCAAAAATATTATTTAGTATAAAAGAATAAAATAAGATTTACTATATAGTAAAAGAACTACCAGAAGTTAATAAAACTTTTGCAAAGTTTATAATATAATTTTTTAATATAAGTTGAAGTTGCAACTAGCTTTTTTTTAAAATATTTTTTCAAAACTTGATTTTTAATTTTAGATTAAAGCAACAAGTAAACTAAATAGGTTTTAAACCAAATTTTTTTCTAAACAAGGACAATTATAAAAAATATTATAATGCAGAATGGGCTGAACTTGTAATGAAAAATTTTGAATATTTATTTTTTATTAAAAACAAAGCTTTTATATTACATTTATTGTTTATTATTAAAAAGTCTTATAGATTATAAAGATTCTAACAAACTATTATACAAACAATATTTTGAATCCTAGTTTGATATAAATATATAGTTTCTAGTTATAGATCATGGTTTCTAAAAAGTAATAGAAATAGAAATTATTAGGTATATTATATTTTCTATAATTTATTGTAATCATTGAATTTTAATTTACTATTTTCAACAGAAAAGAATCATTAAATAAAGCTATATTCATGAGAAAAAAATCAAAAGAGAGTATGTACATGTCACAAAAAAGTGGGTTGTAAAAAAATAGAATATAAAATAGTCAGAATATTAGAATATATATTGATAATATGAAATATAGAGCAGTTGAAATAACTAAGAAATTCAAAGAAACCAAGTTACTTGCTAATACATCAGCAAATTATATATACGTAATCTTACGTAAGATATTACGGCCCGTAATATTACGGATATCTTACAATTGATACGGCAAATTACGCAATATATTACGCTATATTACAGTAATATTACGGTTATTATTTCGAAATATTTCGAAATATATTGCAAATAAAAAAATGCAAACTACTCCCCCTACAGGGGTTGCGTACTCATGCAGATCAATAAACTAATGCGCGCAGGAGGTAATATTTTGATATTTTCGCATTGTTTCGCAATATTTTGCAAATTTTCGCAAATTTTTAAAATTTTTTAAAAAATAAATAAACGATATACATATTCACATAATCATACTTTTTTACAGGTTTTCGCAATATTTCGCATGGTTTTGCAATTTAATATAAAATTTTTATTTTTTTATATATTATATTTTACATTTATTAAATATACATTTTTAATTAATATTACATACTTTATTATATATTACATATTATTTTTACATTATTACAAATATTTTAAACTACTTTTGCACTATGTCGCATCTAATTCTATTACTATATACAAAAAACTAGCCCTATATACTTATTTTTGCTCACCCCACAGTTAGCTATTATCTTCGCTTCTTTGTTTTCTATCGTTTTTGAAAGTGTCAGAAGTCATCGTTGGAATGCGCAAGGTTTCGAATAGTTGTTGTTTTTCTCGCAAAGTGCCGAAATAAAATAAATTAATAAAAAAATTAAAAATAACCAAAAAAACAAAAACAAAAAACACGAAACAAAAAAAAATAAAGTGAAACCTTGCAAGAACTTGCAAAAACTTGTGAAAACTTGTGCCATTTCTCTAAAGAAGCGTTCTTGAAAATTTAAAAATTGTTGGAGGTGTGTTCTTGAAAGTGTCGGAAGTCGTCGTTGGAATGCGCAAGGTTTCAAAAAGTTTTGTTTTCTCCAAAGTGCCGAAATAAAATAAATTAATAAAAAAATTTTAAAAATAAACCAAAAAAACAAAAACAAAAAACACGAAACGAAAAAATAAATGAAACGAAACTTTGCAAGAACTTGCAAAAACTTGTGAAAACTTGCGAAAACTTGCGCCTATTTCTCTAAAAAAGCATTCTTGAAAATTTAGAAATTGCTGGTATGTGTTCTTGAAAGTGTCGAAAGTCGTAGTTGGCATGCGCAAGGTTTCGAAAAGTTTTAGTTTTTCTCGCAAAGTGCCAAAATAAAAATAATTAAAATAATTAAAAAATAAACTAAAAAAACAAAAACAAAAAACACAAAACAAAAATTAAATAAAGCGAAACCTTGCAAGAACTTGCAAAAACTTGCAAAAACTGTTCGCGTTCTTGCAAATTCTGAAATTCCAAAAAAGTCGCGAAGTACCAAAAAAGTCCGGTTGGTTTTCTTGCAAAGTGCCAGAAAATAAGGGTTCTGTTCTCGTAAAGTGCCGAAATGAAATAAATTAATAAAAAAAATTTTAAAAATAAACAAAAAAAACAAAAACAAAAAACACGAAACAAAAAAATAAATGAAGCGAAGCCTTGCAAGAACTTGCAAAACTTGCAAAGACTTGCGAAAACTTGCGAAAACTTGTGACCATTTCTCCATTTCTCCAAAGAAGTGTTTTTGAAAATTTAGAAATTGCTGGAGGTGTGTTCTTGAATGTGTTGGAAGTCGTAGTTGGCATGTGCAAGGTTTCAAAAAGTGTTTGTTTTTCTTGTAAAGTACCGAAATAAAAATAAAATAAAAAAATTAAAAAATAAATAAATAAAATAAAATGAAAAAAACAAACGAAAACAAAAATGAAACGAAAAGGAATGAAAGGAACGAAAAGGAATGAAAATAAAAAAGCGAAAAAAAACAAAATAGAAGATTTAATTATAAACAAAAGATCTAATCTGATCTAGTAGTACAGAATTTGAACATCATCAAACTATTTCGAACTATTTCGAAAAATCAGTCTAATGCGCGATCCAGGTTACAAATCTACTGATCTAGCTTGGTTTCCTAGTCCTAAAATAATTGAAAGGGTTCGAAATATTTTGTAACATATTTTGAAAGGGTTTAGAAGTATTTTGTAATATATTTCGAAATATTTCGAAATTAATTTCGTAATATTTCAAAATATTGATATTTCGAAATATTTCGAAATATATTACGTAATATTTTGCTTATATTACGGTTCATAAGACCTTACGTAAGATTACGCTATTATAAATTTGCTGATGTAGATACAAACCAAAAAAAGCTAAGCAAAAAAAGTCTATTTTAAAAAAAAGCCCACTTTTTATTCTTTTAGATTTTTGAGATTCTTGTAACAATGTACTATAAATTGTACTTGAAACAAAGATCATTAAAATTATTTGTATAGAGAATTTAAGATCTGTTTGTACAAGATTTTTGTACAAAGATTCTTGAAATTTGTATTTATGCTAAAATTCTTGAGATTTTAAATATAATCTTGTTTTACCAAGTATAACCTTGTATTGCATAGCATTACCAAACTGTAGTACTGTGTGTGTCTTATTATTTTACTTAATAGAATTACTATATTTAATAATAATACAATAATAAAATATCTAATAATATAACTATAAAATATGAACTATAAAGTATACATCTATAAAGTTTATTTTGTGCTATATCACTCTATACTAAAACCTGTTTTATTGCAATATTTAAATTTTGCAAAGATATTTATTAGTTAAAGAGAGACCGATTTTAAACCAACATAGATATAACTTGTTGGCTAAATTAACTTGGATAAGAAATACTTTACTAATCAAATTAGTATAAAAAATTTAATAAAGTAAATGGATTCTTTAAATTAACAATAATTGCTATAAGTTTAAAAAAAATAACAAAAAAAATAATTTTATTTAACCAAGTCCAATAATTTAAATATAAAAATGATTAGCAAACTCTCTTTTATTCTTTTGCTATAATCTTTGCTAATCAATGATTATTAATTCATTAGCTCATAAAAAATTTTAAAATAAAAAAAGCAAAATATTAATTATTCAGAAAATAAATATACAATTTGAATTAAAGCAATTGTAAAAATAGTAAAGAACTTAATTAATAAATGAAATAGGTCTTAGTGCTAAAATAAAAAGATGAATATGAATCGAGTAGTAGATTTAGGATTTGGGTTTGGGATATAGAGTAAATAGAGTAAAGAATATAAACCGTGAGGCAAGTAGATTCCATCAAAAAGTAAACCTTGCAAGTGTTTTGAGATTTCATGATAATTTGATATTAGAAACTTGTACCAGGAGATATCCAAATTTTCTATAAGATATTAATAAAAAAATTTTTTTGATTTTAGATAGGTTTTTATTAAGATAACTTGCTCAAAGTTTGGAAAAAACTTTACTATATCTTTTGTTTTTAGTTATCTTAAGTTTTTTTCTAAACATTAAACAAAAACATTTTGACAACTACCTAATAAATTTTTTTTTTATTTTAATATATACAGGCATGTAGAATCAGAATAAAGAAATTTTCATCGATTTTTTAAATAGGTGGCTTTCGAGATATCTTCGCTCAAAGTTTAAAAAAAAAACTTTACGCAATTTGTTTAAAGCAGAAGTTGTAGTAAAATTTTTTTACAAATTTTGAGCAAAGATAACTTGGCAACTACATATTTAAAATTAATGAATTTTTTTTTTTTATTTCGATTCTATATGAATGTATAGTTGCCGAAATATCCTCTCTCAAAGTTTGAAAAAAATTACATTTTAAATTATTAATTTCGGCCGACCGTTCAGGTAGAATCTCATTTTAAGTGTCGCAACGACTAGGGTACTAGCGTTTGCATATGACGCACTTAAGAGTTTCAAATATAAAAAGTTTTATGAAAGGTGTATTTATTTACAAAATTTAGTGAAATAAATAACATTCGATTTACTATTACTAATGATAAAAACAAAAATCGAATTAAAAAAAAAAAAGCAATTTCGAAATTTAAACTTTAAAATCTATTAAAAAATTGCAATGTTTTTTTCAGATTGAGGGTATTATGGCGCACTATGTATACGTGTTCGTATTACGATTCCTTCCTTCAGATGTCCAAGTGAGGAGAAAAATTGATCACGTGAATAATGCGTACACTAATGTCTTGTAATCCAGATATCAGAGTGCTGTTTAACGAGATATAGCTGAAAAACCCAAGTGCGCTAAATTACCCACCCGCACCAGAATACCGACTCTCTCTTAGTTCAAGAAAAAAAAAATAAATGTCTTTTTAAAGAGAAATTATATAATTATTACAATAATTTTTAAAATTTTCTAAAACTCGTCTAAATAGTCTAAATAAATAGTCTAAATAAATGTCTAATATAATTAACATTACCAGAGATTACCATAAATAGAAGCACAAATTAGCACTAGTTCCTGACTAATACATATATACTCCAAGTAATCATATTATATTATATTATATTAAAAATGTCATGCAACACCAAGCATCCAAAAAGGTGGTAAACCTCGTCTCCTCGCTTCATTTCCAATTCCAATTCTTGTATCTAATTCTGTTCTATTTCCTAAAATAACGTTCATGTTGTCAATATTTGCTAGATTTTGAAAGAACTCAAGTTCATTTTTTGGATCTTTCCATGTGCATCTTTTGGATTTGTTAATCATATAAGCAGTTTTTGCTAAATGTATCAAAGATATATCATGCATTTTATTAGCATATAACTTTAAATGTTCCATAGTAGCACTACTAATCCTTTGTCCATCTCTAGCCGTATATTGCCATATATCAGGTCCACAACGTCCATTTTGTACACCTCGTATAAGTAACAACCAATATTGTAAATTTAAAGTTGTATATTGAAAAATGGATTCATCATAATCTGATGGTTTAATTTGATTGGTATTAAGTAAATATTGAACATACATAATCTCATAATTTTGTTTTATTTCATGTGTTGATAAATTACTTGAGATATAAAATTGTTTTCCAATTCGCATTCTAACACGATTAGTTATTCGAAGATAAAGTCTTAAATCATCAACAAATCCAGCTAATGATAATATTCGAAGATCAAACATGACACTACGATGATCAGAGTTTCTCATATTTTTTTTTGAATTAATAAGAATCTCTAACCAATTAGAGGCAAACATTCTAAGGTTCATATATTCTTTATGAGTAAGTATATTTGTACGATAAAGAAGTCTACAAGCATCCAAAAAGAAACTAGGATCTGAATCAGTTATATTATTTGAAAATAAAGAGCCATCATTAAAAATTTTTGGAATGATTCGTGGAATTTTATTTAAGTTTGGGAAATCATAGCCTTCGACATCAACAGAATCAAAATCAGAATCAAGAGGAGTGACACTTATTGAATCATCTTGAGTTTCAATAGCATAAGAAGAAAGAATAAAAGTTCGAACTAAATTGGCAGCCCATCTTGCATATTTCTCATTATTTGAAAAATAATGAGCCAAAGTTAAAGTTGTTACATTTTCAAAAAATGAGTCAGGTGTAATTAATTCAACTGGTTGATTAAATGAATTATCATCACTTCCTTTTATTTTCAAGAAATTCACACGAATATTCTCATCAACTTGAAAATCATGTACTGATTCAAATAAATTAATGACAGCTGATAACATTTCGTCAGCACGATTAATCAACACTTGAACTATTTCAACAACATCCGGAACTTCTAACCAAAAATTAAATCTTGCTTGACTTAATAACTTTTCATCATAAAGAAATAATCGAAGAGGATCGAAGCCTTGATGTTTTCGAGCCATTCGTTCATCTAAACTATCTAATAGTTCTTGAATTGCCAATAACCTATTAAACGCACGTAATGGTCTTGCTTCTTTCTTACTTAGTTCTTGTGATGCTTGACCGGAAAATAAACGAAAAACCCAACCAATTTTTTTATATTGAACTTTCGTTAGAACTTGATAGGAATCATGAAATTCCCATGGAAAAAATAATTTGTCAGAAATTTTGCTTGTAGATGGAACACCTAAACGCCATAGTAGATCCAACTAAATAAAATTTACTTGTTAATTAAAATATTAGACATTATTTTTTTTTAAATGTTGATATATATATGAAAGAAAATTGACATGTACTTTTGACCTTCTACCATAACGCATATGTTCATTAAAAGTTTTATTAGAATCATAACGAAAGATAACTTGAGGTTCCTCTGGAGTAATAGGTCTTGTATCAGATCCATCTAATAATTGTGAGTTATTTATCAATCTTGCCATTGGTACAATAAAATATTTATATTGTTCACCCCATTTATATAATTGTGATTGAATATCAGCAAACGCATTAGGAGTTAAAAAGCAATTTCCATCGAAAGGTAAAATCCAACTAACGTTATGTTGTGATTTACCATGAGCGAGAGCTGCATTTCTACCACCATTCTAAAAAAAAAAAAAAGAAATTTAAGAAATTTAACACACACACACACTTAATAATTAAAAGAATAAAAATTTACTTACATTATTTATAGCATATAAATTTTTTTCATGATAAATATAATCAATTGTCCTTAATTTTTTTTCTTTTGAAAAATTCATAAATTTATTTGAATGAAAAAAATCTGGTTCAGGAAAATCTTCGAGAAGAAAATCTTTTTTTAAATATTCTTGTTCATCAAAAGGTAATCTAATATAATTTTGATTATGTAACTTTAAAAGTTCAATTATAGCCTCTTCATATTCAGGATTCACAATTCGATTAAGTAACCATAATTTTTTTGTATTTAAAAATTCTGTTTCATGTTCTAATATAAATCTTAAATTTTTTAATGTTTGACCAGGTTTATGTCGTGGAGGAAGGTCATTACCAAGAATACGATATAATAAAATTTGACCTTTTATATTTATTCTTGGAGATATTAAAAAGTATTTTGCTAAATTATTGTTGTTATATATATACCAGGTATATGATAAATATAATCCTATAAATCCTATCATGATAATTGCAAATATTTGATGAAACCATTTTAATTTGCGAGAATGACCAGTTCGTTGTGCAAAAGTTTTTTCCAAATAAATGCTACTTGAAATTTGAGGTAAATTTTCTTGATTTTTAATAGTTGTAATCCTTTGTTCAAGATTTCTTTGATCAAATGAAGAATATGAACTACTTTTACTATTTGATTGAGGACGATAAAAAGTTCGAGATTCAAATCTATTTGAATGTATGGATTTTAATGGTGCAGCAGACAGAAATTGCGCTTGATGAGACTTCATTTAAATGATTCTAAATTATTTATTATTTTTTTTTTACAGATTATTTATAATGGATTAGCGTTCAAATGAAAAGATTAAATAGGGAATCAACGGACGTTTTTTTTAATTTAGAAACGAGAACACAACAGATTTCATAGAATTAATCGAACCCGACAAACAAATAAGTAGTTTAATTAGCATACAGATCAGTTTTTATTGCTTTGATTGAATCAAGGTACATTGCATATGTAAATAAATGATACATTATCACTAGGAAAAATGGCGTTAGTAACATTAAAAGCTCAAGTCAAAATAATCCTATTGGTTTGGTATGTTTCGCATCCAACAAATGATTCAAAAGTATTGTTATACATTGTAACGATTTTTTAGTTATTTAATATATCTGATATATTACAGTATCGGTGCATCGTATCACACATAATTTAAGTGCATGTTTTTTTTGACAACATTCAATCTCTGAGAATGTAAAAGATTTTCTCTATGATTAACTAATCCGGGATCGGGGAGTCAAACGGGGTGTGTGCAACCTCAAATTTCTTGGCATTCCAAATTTGGTGAAAAATTATATTATAGTGCAGGATACGTATAAGATTAGATCAATTGGGTAACTTTATTGACCGATTTTTTTTTATTAAACAAAGCATGTTAAGTCTAATTAAATTTATTTTATATATATATATATATATATTTATGTATATTTATTATCATAATTCAGTAATTAGTTCAAAGATTTTGCAATTTGAATTTGTATCAGTTCACTAATTTAATTAATGATCATCACTATTGCTCGCTAGAGACCTGCACGGGCCCGGCCGAAAGTAACAATAGTAAAATTACGTACAAAAGCTTTTTTAAAAATATATACGGTAAATTTTATTTTACGATCCGAGCGGGCCGGCAAAAAATAATTTTATCAAGTCTAATGCAGGGTGTAACAAGCTTGTTGTAGTGGTAAAGTGCGCATGTTGATTAACCAATCAAATACATTTACGCGTCTAATCCATTGATTGACTTTTTGTTTTTTTACACCAAAGTCTAATATTTTTATGCAACATTTTTCCGTATAGTCACGATGGTGATTTGACGTAAATAAACTTTTCAAAGTCTGATATATAAATCCAAGTAGGTTCTTAGTATTACTCGCAAAAATATAAATGTAGTGTCGAATCAATACCATAGATTTTTGCACGAAAAAAAACTTCATTTTGTATTATTTTACATAAATTACAGAATTATGGTAAAAAAAAGATCTTCTCAAGGTTTTGGCATCTCCTAATTTCGAGTGTTGCATTCCACATACTAGTGGTTCTTTTAGCTTATTGCAAGAATGTGTTAAGACAGAGTTCAAACGAAAAGTTAGAAAATATACCAACAAGAAATCTCTATTTTGAATACTATGAGGATAAGAATCTTAAAAAACAAATCAGGAATGAGTTTGAGTTTAATTCCCGATAATGCACGTAAAAGTAAAACCCGGAGATTTATTAATTAATTAATTTTTGATTTATTATAGTAAGTATAAGGAACATTTATTAATCCAATTGTTTTGAAATAAGCTACTTCTTAAATTAATTAATAATATTATTATAAAGCAAAGTGTATATAATTTGGGGTCGATAACCCGTTTTACTCCGTGTAAAGACTGACTTAATTTATTATTTGTAGTAAGTATAAGGAACATTTATTAATCTAATTGTTTTGAAATAAGCTGCTTCTTAAATTAATTAATAATATTATTATAAAGAAAAATGTATATAATTGGGTCAAATAACCGCGTAATTAACTCGTTACATAGATTTTACCGCCTGTAATTGCAAAATGTAAGTAGAACTTTATACTATAGATTTGTTAAAAGCTTTAATGAATTATTTTTTAGGTTCAGACATACAAAATAATAAAAATTTTATAGTATAGTATCTAAGATTACGGTAAATCCCCAAAACCAACATACAGTACAAAACAAACAATCAGCTCATAGCTCTAATGCATTCAAAATAATGAAATTACGATCGAGAGGAAGTTACCAAGTGGATACAAAGACGGCATTGATATACCTAGCAACATTGTAAAAACTTTAAAGGAAGAAACGACAATATGTAAAAACTAACGTTTAAATCATTAAAAATGGCGGGAATGAAATTTTACATATATATATAAGTTATATATCATGTATTTTTTATATATATAATGAATATTCATGTAGCCAAATAATTAATTGGGTATTATATCGTTATTGCTTTCGTGAAACCGATAAATTTTATTTGCTATTATAAAATTACCGTAAATAAAAGTTTTGCTTATGTGTAATTGCACATTTAGGGTCCTCTCCAACTTTTACTATACTATAACATATTTCAAAATCAAGATCGCGATAATTTTCTATACTCTTATGACAATCAATTGTGCCAACAATCGTTGTACCTACAATGAGAAAAACAAGTCAATACTCATGTATATAATTCAGTAAGAGTTAGATATTACTAAAGATTTACAATATATACCCTTCTTAACATGAATTCCATGTTCAAGAAGAAATATCGTCTGCCTCCAATGTGTAATCCCACCCTGCGGTCCTGTTGTAAAACTAGTAACACCATCGATCTTATCATTCTTATCATTCACATTTTGTGACAATGAGATACAATGCCCGTCACGTGTAAACCAGGTATCAAAATAACCTAAGAATCCATGAACAGTACCGTCACGAGATATTTCTAACGTAAACGGTGAAGTAAAATTCAATTGTGACTTGCGAATTGTATGCAGAGGAACTTCCTTGAAAATATTAAAAAGTTGATAAATATAAAAAAACAAAACATCCTGAAAAAACAATTAACATTATAACATACTTTAATTGAAACCGCATCGGAAATAAGTGAATCTGGTGCTACATAATCTATTATAGCACTCGTATGGATCGGACGTTTCATTGACGTCATTTTAAACCCTGAATAAAAACGAAAAAGATATTAAAAGGTAGAAAAAGTGAAGCGTAATTTCATTATTAAAATTATCGTACCATAGACATCATTCCAGAAATTTAAAGTATCGTTAAAAAGCTCTTCATCCTCAATAGCCGCAAACAAAAGACGATTATGGCTAGGTGCAACTAAGTACAACCATGTGCAATATTAAATATTATTCATTACATTTAATGTCATAACTATTATAATTGATATGAAAAAAAAAAAACTTACTAATTCCGTCTGGAGCCAGTAACCGGTCACGCGCAACAATCAGAGAATCAAGCATACCTTCAAAAAAAAGGAAATAACCCATCCATTCAGATATTATAATATCAACTTTTTGCACAGGAAGAACCACATCTTCGATTTTGCCATTGAATAAGCTATTAATTAATTAATAAACAATAGTTTATAAAAAAAAATTTTTTTTTATAAAATTTGAAACTGAGTTACATATGATGTACAAACGTGATCACGTCATCTAATTTATTTTCTTTTACAATATCTTTTGCTCTAAATATAATTGCAGATTTATCTACAGAAAATACTAAAAAAAAATAATATACATGAGGGGTTAGTGATACAATCCTATCCAAACGTTGTTTATTTGGAAAAATTAACAACCTTTAGATGCACCGGCTTTAGCGGCAAACATTGACAGAATACCAGTGCCTAGAAAAATATTTAATTAATAAATATAAAATTAGGGAACAGAAATAATACCATACTTACCACACCCGACATCCAACACGACCTTGTCCTTGAAAAGGTCTTTATTTTCGTATATAAAATCACGATAACTCTCTGTCCGAACTCGATCTTTTAACATTTCTTCATGAATATCTAAAATTAATTTATAAAATTTAGAGTAAATTTTAAAAAAGGTAAGCCGAAAAAAAAAAATCTTGAATTGCTGTACAAACCATTTTTTGCATATGAATTAAAATAGTAATCGTTTGTTTCATAATTACTAGTTAGTTTCAATGAATTCACTGATTTTTCGCTGTGAAACAATAATTGAGTGAAAATTATTCTAACCACGTACCATAAGTAGCTAAAAAAAGTGTGTAAACCTTCGAATAAGTACTGACCTTTCAGCATCAAAATAACTATCAAAGAACGATTCTTTTACCATATTTCGATATTCTTCAAATTGATTTTCAGTCTTTCTAAGTTGTACTTCTGTATTAGAGAGTTTCTCTTCAACAATTCTGAGTCGTTTAAGAAGTTCGTGTTCTAATGGAGTAGTTATATTTAAACTTGCTGACAAAGCTAATAATAATATCTCGATTAAGTAAAGTGATACTCTAACATTATCTCTTGATTAATAAATAATTTTTTAACAACCTTCTTGATCATCATGATCAATTAATTTTTCTGAAGGTATATTCACATCAAATTCATCGATATCTGTACTGTCAAATGCTATGATCAATAGAAGATGGATTAAATAAAGTACAGTTATTAGAATGCAAATAAATGGTATATATAATTTGCACCATATAATAAAGGGTCGTCCTCGTGTACAGGCTTGAGATATGTATCATCGCTAATAATCGTTTGTATATCCGGTATTGAATAAGATACAGTATTTTCTAATTCCGAATTGTTCAAAACCTGCATTCATAAACATGAATATAAGTAACACTTAAGTAACACTAACACTCAGTAACATCGATGCATTTATTCAAAAAATAATTTAAGAAAATAATATATAGGTTTACCTGATTACGGATATAATTTATCAGGCGAATTGATTGATAAAAGTCGAGTTCTATAATTTAGACAAATTAAGTAATGCAGTTAAAAAAAAAAGTCGTAAATTTAGCATTAACAGTTATATACACATACTTAGTTCAACACGAAGTGCCTGAAAGTCAAAGCCGTGCCTTTCTTTGCAATGCTGAAACAGCTCGGTCGTTACATTAAATAAGTCTTTGCAGAACAAACATTTTGAATCTTGTGTTTCTTCCTCCCAATCGTCCCAGCGTTCGTCTATTATGTACAAGTGATCAATATATAAAAGAACAAATAGGGAAAGAAATGCAAAAAAAAAAAAAGAAGTCTACCGTTAGGATCATATTCAGATTCGCTACATTCTGAAGCAGAATACGCAGGGATTGGAGATTCGACAGTATAAGAAATATGTGTTGACATTGGCAAACAAATCAAAAAAAAATATTTTGATAATCAAAAAATTATTTGCGATCTGCCATATCGAGATATATCAATTGCAGTATTTCGAACCCCAGAATTTAAATTTTAGGGTGTAATAAAACTACGTAATTATAAGGGCGACTAGGTCTCTGTTAGGTTGAAGTTTAGATATTAAAGGTAAAATCGTTCAAGAAAAACTTTTGTTAGTGCGCAATAATAGGTTTCCTATGCAGATTTTAAGTTATATGCTATTTTTGATAAAGCGAACGTTTAGAGTGTCCAGGATTATGATGCGGCATAATTTGCGCATAATTTGCGATTTTTTCTATATGAAATCGCAAATTACACGTACTGTAGGGTTAATATATGAATGCCGAGAATGCTTGAAGTGTTAATAGGCCTATCGTTATATTTTATTGTTTAATAATAAATTTAAGATTTTTGGGTTTGGGATTTTGGTTGGGGATTTTGCCAGAGTTTGCGATTTAACCAGAGTTGAGTTTGGGATTATGACTGTTTTCAAAAAGGTGTGAACGATCAGGGATCACCATATCATGGGAAATTCACGATATTTCCCAAATTTCCTACTTTTTTTACTCTCGCTTCTAACAGAGAAAGGTTCTCGCCAATTTCCCAATAGAAATAGTTTTTATAGTTCAATAAAAATAATACTATTCTAAGTTAAAGATAATTTTAACAGGTGAATTAAGAAATTTTTAATAAATTCCTAAAAAACGGTGTCTTGCAACATTTATACATGTTATATGATTTTGCTTTATGCAGTAAATCAACTATTCAATTAAAAATTATAGTGCTTTAACGCATCTCTTAAGTAAAATTTTTAAGATTTAGAGTTGCCGAATGATTTTTTTTTTTTTTTTTTATTCAATCTTGATAGCCAATTATTGCATCGTGAACAAGTGAAAAATTAAAAGAATCTTTTAAAGTTACTTAATTAATAATTATAATGCAATATTTTTTTCTCGAGCAAAAGAAACTTGATCTTCTGTCCAATTGGACGTAAAAATTCGTGTATACGCATATTTGACAGCTTCAGTTCGATTGCCTCTATGAGTGGTTTTGTAATATCACATTTGATTTTTGTGTTTGCAAATCAACTCCACAGTATAAACACTTTCGACAACTAAAGCAAGTTCCTCTTTTGTATATAAAGTTTTGTGCATCCGCCATCAATATTACACGATTAAAAACAAAATAATATACATTGCAATAATTTGTTTATATAGCGATAATGATAATGATTAGAAAAGGGTACCACGCACTTATCAGTACGAGATGCTGCTACATGGTTAATAATATAAAAGTTACAACGGACGTCAATAATTATCTAACCTAAAATATGTGTTGATTAAGCATCTCACTGATAAGTGCGTAATGACCGTGATAAAAAGTTACTAAATTTCTGATCCGATTCCCCATATGGGTATATGTCATAAACACCTTTTTGAAAACAGCTATAAATTGTATTTTTCCAGTTTGGGATTTGGGGATTTGTCCATTGGGGTTTGAGTTTGAGTAGGATTTTAAAGATTTATAGTTTTGCCAACAAGTTATGTCATTATCTTGGTCATGTGATCGAAGATCTCGTGACATATATGACCAATAAAAATTTAGATCGAATTTTGGCTAACAATGCTGTTGGTGGTAAACTGATGAAATATATTTATCTATGGAAATTCTATTTTCACCCGGGTGAAATTAGAATTTCCCATAAATTAATATAATAAAAATATAAACTAAATAAGAAGAGAGCAACGATAATCTTCAGGAACTTCAATGATTATTTCAAATACTTTAATATCGAATGAAATTGCAGTAGTAAGATAATAGCATAATAAAAACATTAAAAATTCAAATAATTCAAATAAATTATATGATATAAGTCTCTTCTAAATTTATTCTGTGAATCACGACTTGGTCACTATCTGATGCTTAGAAAAACGTGGAGAATATCAGTAAACTGGGACAAATAGCATCACCATTAATATCACATAATTTCGCGGACATGACGATGTATACAACTATTCTAATATACAGAATTTACAATTACAGCATATAATTCTTGAAACTTAACATAACATCGTAGTCGTTTTGATGATTTTACCACCAAAATGACCGCCTGATTCCAACGAGCCCAAAAATCTAATCACGGGATCACGAGATCGTTATTTTTTGGTTAAATGATGATATCTCGATCAAAATCACATGATTTTGCGATAAATTTTTTATCGTTATCGTAACCCATCAGTAACTTACCAATAAAACACAGGATCTTGTAATCTAAAATTACGAAAAGAATCGTGTTTACAAAACTGTCTTTTGTGTCCTAACAAAAAACTTCCCTGCAAAATTTTAGTATAATATATGTTTCTTGTTAACCTTTTATATTGCTTTAATGATATGTTTTATTACTTAACATTCATACCGTTATTTAAAATTTCAAATATGATGATTTATGTTTCGTACAATCAAATGCGCCCGATACTGTAGGAACTGGTAAGGAAAATTGATAAACACGATATTACTCCATCTTTAAATCCGGCCATTTTATGTGCAGACTGTGCTTTATTAATTATGTGAAATTCATCCTGATATGCGAATATGCTATCGCATATGCCTCTGCCGTAAAACCAGTATCGCAGATCTGCGGTATCCCTACATCCGACTCGTCTCATCGTGGCCCGAATCGAATGGTACCAAAATCGTGTAATTTGGGTCAACAGTTCACAAGATATCATTAGAGCAATTAGAGCGCACTGTGCCAAAATTATTATCGATATATCACGTGATACTCGTAGAATTTACAGTAGCCGCGCCAAATTAGGCTTAGAGATATTTTTTTTTGTTTTTTTTTTGTCTTTACCATTTTTGGGGATCCGTTAAAGCCAGGTTCGTTCATGTGACTGACAGCCAATCAAATCGTAAATTTGTGTTCGTCACGGATCAGCCTGACGAGACAAAAACAAATAAAAAATGACGGGAAGGCTAAGATATCTCTAACCTAACTCCTAACCCTTACCCTAATTTTAATTAAATAATAAAACGAACTTGGCAGTAATGAATCCAGATATCCAGATTATCTGTCTTGTTTTAGGCGACACTTTTGGGAAATCTTTCTCGGTCAATATCAGTAGTGACGCGACCGTTGGACATCTTAGAAAGGAGATCTGGAAGAAGAAGCAGAACGCCTTTAGTAAAAGCAATATTGATGCAAGTGATTTGAATCTATGGAAAGTCGCTATTCCTCAAAGTAAAGAAAACCAAAAAAAGAAAATACCTATCGAAATTGATATTAAAGAAGAGCTCAAAGGTGAAGAGTTGGCTTTCTTTGAAACTATAAAAGACCACTTTGACAATTCTAGTTTTAACATCCGAGCAATTGTCACCACTAGTAAGTGTCTTACCTCTTGAACAAGGGAATTTGATGACATTTCTCTTTTCTGATCTTTTTGCCGTTTTCGCGCAATAATAACAACAGATGCGTCTAAATACAAGACAAGAATATCAAGGCTAGGTATAAATCTATAGTCTTTTGACTCTCGTACCAATATTCATTTTATTTTCCTATTTTGCATTGAATAGGAGGTCTCGGAGGAACAACTTATCTGGGAAGTGAACATGGTGATGCCTACGAAGGTGTAGATCTTACTCTTGGTACCGTATGTAAGAGAGAGTCAACTATCAACAGACTGCTTGAATGTCTGCTTGAGAGACATATTATTCTAGTCCGATCACCACCAATGGCCGGAAAAACTGCACTTGCACAACTATTTGAGTATAGCCTGCTCCAATCAGACGAAGTAAAAAAAGGATTGAAGCGTGTTTTCCGCATTTCATTGTTATGGACGGAAAGAAGAAGTAACGAATCATGGACATTTGCAGAAAGATTTAAAGAACTTATGAATATGACTTGGTACGAATTTTTTGAGAAATGTGGCATTACAACAACATTTTTGATTATTGACGAGGTGCAAGAGATTTATAAACCGGAGAATGAAGACGAACCTCGCCATGGTGGAAAGGTATTTTGGGATTCGTTTAAACTCATACTACAAACCTCAAGACTTCATATTGTAGCATTTGCTTCGCATGGGCATTATGGCGCTTACACTTCTTGTGGAGATCATGCAATTACGGATATTTCACCATGCACTCTTCGAAAAAGCAACACGTGGGGATTTAAAGACGTTCGCTTTACCAGAGAAGAGTTTAATTTTTACTTTAATCACTTTTGTGAGGAAAAGCTTCAAATGTTGAAAGAAGAAGACCTTCCTCTTCTTTCTTGCTATGTATCTGAAATAACAGCTCTTCATCCCGGTTTAGTTTCCTTTACTATGAACCAAATTCATATGAGATTCGTCAAGCATACTTTCGAGCCTTTGACATTTGTAAAAGTTTTTACTTACCTTAAATCTCGTGATTTTAATGATCATTTCAAGGTAAATGCATAAATTAGTGATACAAATCGATAAAAATTTTTCAATCGATTAGTTGATAGATCATTTTATCCAATTAATCGATTTTATTCAACTAATCGATTAGTTGAATAAATAATAAACGAAACTTGGTAAAATACACGTAAGGTAGCAGCTGAAACAGCCGGTTGATATTCTTATATGATCGGTTGATGGGTCTGTAAAATTTACAACTAATCGATTAATTCGATTTTTGATTTGTATCACTAGTATAAATTTTTGTAATAAAATTTTAATGACTAAAATATTTAGACAATTTTTATATGGTGTACTTTTTTTAGGATATTCGTGCAATGCCTAAAATTACTGATATGCTAGATGAAGAAAAAAGAATTGCCGATACTGTACTTTTCAAGAAAGGGGGTCTTAAAATTCTAACCGATACAATTCTGCATAAGAGTCGAATTATTAAGACAAACATTCTTGTTGATACTGGAATGACAAAAGAAGGTTATTCAACCATTGACTTTCCAGCACCATTGCTTCGAGCAACATATCTTCAAAATCGGGTTGGTTCGGTGATGCGATCTAAATCACCACTTAATACATTCAAGGACTTCATCATTTCGGTGTTCGCAAAAATGAACTCCAAAGTGTTACAAAAAAGCTTGGGTGTAGGTAATGATTGTCGTCTTCTTGAACGTGTATGGCAAATGGAGTTCTACCGTGCATCTATGCAAGTTCTTCCTGAGGATATTTATGTTTCTGTAGATGTTGGAGCAGTATTTGGATCAGAGGGCTACTTAGATTTTTATGTAAATGATCGTAACTGGGCCGTTGAATTATTGCGAGATGGAGACAAATTGCAAGAACATCAAAGATTTCAAAAAGATGGTCGATATGCCTCTATTTTTAAATATGCAAAGGAATGGGCAATTATTGATATTCGAAATAGTAAGAAAGGATCTCCAGAACAAAAGGGAAAAGGCATTATTTATTGTATTTGTGCTGAAAACTTTGAATCTGTTCAGCTGATATATCCTGATGGAACTAAAAATCATGTTCAATTGCTAGGTGAAGATGAAAATTTGCTTGGATACGATATATCAGAATTTTTATGATTCTACCTAAATATCTATCTGGTTATATCTTTATGGTTATCAGATCTTATATATATTTTAATGCAAGTTTAATAAATAAGATGTCAAATTATATTGGCTAGAAGTACAAAGTAAATTGCAAGTTTTTTATTTTTTCAAGTTTTAGAAGCTCAATATGAGCAAAAATTTTTATTATTAGTTGTGATTAGAGTTTAAAACTAGATTCGGATTGATTCGACCTTTGGATTTTAAATCCGAATTTCTCTGGATTCGAATTAAATCCGAATTGAAAATCCAAATATAAACTCGAGGTAGGAACTGGTATTGCTAGTAGTGATGCAAATAAAAAAAAATCTAAAAGATACTATAGTAATAAAATATAATAAATCTAATAATAATCGTACCATGGATTCCATCGAATTACTGACTCCACTCGGCTAACAGCTGTCTATAACAGAGCCATATTTTAGCTGAGCCATTTTTTAGCTGAACCATTTTTTAGCTAGCCGTTCAAGAGCTGACGGCTCTAAATTGTTATGGGAAATTTATTTCCAATTGAATTTAGCGTTAATACATGTAAAGATATCTAAGCAGGGATATGCTGACTCCGTGGGAGAGTGCACATGAAGTCGGATAAGTAGAATTAATCAGCGATATCTTCATTGTCAAAAGAAAGTATAAAAAAGCGCATGCGACAGGCAGATCAGCAGCCATTTCCGCTAGAAGCAAGATTCATACCTGAACCCTCCCTTCCATAGAAATTTGTAGTTTAAACTTCTCATCAAAACCGGTCTATTTATGCAGTGTAGAGACCATCAGCTGATGCTACGCATCACAAAGATGGCAGTGCTTGGCGCAATTATTTGTGCTATTTCTGGGAGCATGTTCTGTCTCAAATTTATACATCAATTGCACTAATGCTAATGCTGCTTATTTATAAATAAAGATGTTTAATTACTCTAACAAGCAAGAGATAAGCACGTTTTATGTGACATGACAAACATACCCACAGCAGGACGAAAGCGTAAAAATCATGACACAAATGCCATGGGCATTCCTTTAAAAAGGATGAAAGTTTTAGTGTGACTACCTCCGGGGCTGGTTCTAGTAAGATTTCTAACAACATATATGAATTTTTTTTATCTTTTTTTTTTTTTTTTTAAATGTTAAGGTGAGACCATTTTTTTTATCTAATATCTATGTTTTTTGTTAATATTTATATTTTTTAAGTTCTTTGTCAAGAAGAAGTACTTTTCTATATTCCACTAACCCTCATACTCATTATTTGCTTGTTTTATCAAGCAGTACGACATCTTATTAAGATTAAAAAAGAATGCAACTACAACTAATACTAAGCATCTTTTGCCAGTTGGTTGCTTAACCTTCTATCAATTTTATATTTTGGATAACCTCTCCTATATGTATTTCAATGGCAAAGTAAAATCAATGAAATTATTCATGAGTATTTGGTCTAAATTTTCAATCAATAAAAAAAACCTCTGAAAAGGTTCATCTATGGAAAGATTTCCTAGAAAAAGTCAATGAGTACATCTTTGATAAAAAACAAATTATATTCCAAAAACTGAAATTTTACTATAATAGGCTGCTATTCAATGAACCAAACATCTACGAGGCAGTTAATTAATGTTGTAATAGAAATTGGAGAATTATTCAAACAATATTGTAATAGAGTTATAAAACTCTAGGGTGAGTACATCTTTCCTTTATATAGAATTATTCACTTGATGTTGTTTTGGTATTTTAGTAGCATAATCCATTTTTGTTGATTTTTGTTAATTGGCATATTTTTTGTCTTTACTTTGATTTTACCTTACTTATATAAACACATTTAGGATTATTCTGTCTATTTAAATTACTACCTTCAATGAGTAATTATGTTAGTTTTTTTTTATCCCTTAAACCGTATTCCAGGCAAATTTGCCTGGAATTTTTAGAAATATTTACAATTTTTTAAATAAAATAAAATTTTATTAAGAATATAGGGTATACTTTATTTATAGAATATTTTCTTTAAAATATATTTTATAAACTTTATTATGAAAATTTTTTAAAGTTATTAATAACCTTTAAAGTAATAAAAGTTTAAAGTTTTTATTTTAAAATTTTTACTATAAAATTTTTCTTTAGATTTTCTTAAATTTTATATGTTCCCGTCTATAAAAAAATTTTTACTTCTAATACAAGTCTTAATTTTTACAAGTAAATCACAAATGTTGCAATAATAAAAGTTGTAATCCTTTTTATAAACTACAATATATATTAAAAACAAGAGGCTAGAGATAATATTTATAGAGTTCGCCAAGAATTAGTAAATAATTTTTTTGGCTAAAATTTTTTTCAAAATTTGTCTATTTTTAGCTTATAAACAACTTAAACTTTTTTTCTTATAATATAAAATTAAATACTACTATAATATAATCTTTATTTTTAAATATTATCAAAAAAAATTTTAATTAAATATTTTAAATTTTAAAAAAAGTAGATCATAAGTATATTTATAGCAATTTTCCAGGCAAATTTGCCTGGAATTGCTTACAGTTTAAGGGATAGTATATTGGAAAGAATTTTATTTTACAAAAAAAATTTAGATTTTCTATTTTATAAAAAATATTTAGATATGTCTGTTTTGTAAATTTAACTTGACCTGGTTGTAATCTCGCTTTCGGTGAGGCAATTGAAAGATTTGGAGTTAAATTTATGAAATAATTTAACTTGCCCAGATTGTAATTTCACCTTTGATAAGCAATGGAAAGATTTGATGGTAAATTTATAAATAAAATATAAATTTAGATTTTTCAACCCAATATATGATTTTTTTTATCTGATATCTATGTTTTTTGTTCATATTTATATTTTTTAAGTTCTTTGTCAAGAAGAAGCACTTTTCTATATTCAACTGGCCCTCTTACTCATTATTTGCTTGTTTATCAAGCAGTATGATATTTTATTAAGATTAGAAAAGAATGCAACTACAACTAATACTAAGCATCTTTTGCCAGTTGGTTGCTTAACCTTCTATCATTTTTATAGTTTGAATAACCTCTCCTGTATAGATTTCAATAGCAAGATAAAATCAATAAAATTATTCATGAGTATTTGGTCTAAATTAATTAATAAAAACAAACTCAAAAAAAATTCATTTATGAAAAGATTTCCTAGAAAGTACATCTTTGATAAAGAACAAATTATATTCCAAAAACTGAAATTTCACTATAATAGGCTGCTATTCAATGAATCAAATATCTGCAAGGCAGTTAATCAATGCTGTAATAGAAATTAGAAAATTATCCAAACAATATTATAATGGAGTATAAAACTTTAGAGTAAGTACATCCTTCTTTTATATGAAATTATTCACTTAATGTTGTTTCAGTATTTTGGTAACATAATCTATTTCTGTTAATTTTTGTTAATTGGCATATTGTAGATTTAGTCTTCACTTTCGATTTTCACTTACTTATATAAACGCATCCAGGATTATTCTGTCCATTCAAATTATTACTTTCAACAAGTAATTATACTCAGTCAGTTACATTTTTTTATAGTATATTAGAAAGAATTCTATTTTACAAAAAATATTTAGATATGTCTGTTCTATAAATTTAACTTGATCTGGTCGTGATCTCACTTTTAATGAAGAATTGAAAAATTTGGAGTTAAATTTATGAAATAATTTAAAGTGCTCAGCATTATAATTTTATCTTTGATGAAGCAATAGAAAGATTTGATGGTAAATTTATAAAACAAAATATAAATTTAGTTTTTTTCAACCCAACAATCTAAAATTCTGAATTTTTACAATCCTAGCAAAGGTTGCTTTTTTAAATGAATATGTAAATAAAAGCTTATTAACAAATAGATTGACCTATGAAATCTTGAAAAGTCCAAACTCATGATATTTCAGGTCAATAATTGAAACCAACAAAAATGTAAAAAAGAAGACAATTTAATTGTTTTGGAGATGGAGGTTGTAATATAATAATGGGAGTATATGGATATGCTATTGTTATTTAGTATAAAGCATATTTTAACAGTTATACATATCTTTAAATTTTTATATTTGCAATTAAAAAGCATTCTAAAAGTAAATAACAAAGTTTAATATTTATTAGCTAAAGCAAAGTAAAAGCTATTCAAGCTTTACTAAATTTTAGAAATGTTTAAATACTAAAATCTTGGTTTAAAATACAATAGTTTATTTATTAGAAATAAGAATTACTCTGTATTAAATTATTATAAATATAGTTATTGTATTGTAAACAAATATATTAAATAAAACAGATATTTTTTTTTAGTTAGTTAAAATGCAAAAACACTGATCTTATACACTCTAAACTAGGCTAATGCGTAGCATTGTGAGGCCGGAGCGAAAATATTTTAAAATTCAAAATTTTAATAAAACTAATTAATTATTTTAATATAATATATAATAGTTGTATATATTTAATAATACAGTATATAGTATACATTATTTAAATCTAATTTGTTTATAAGTGTCTAGCTAATAATTTTACTATAGCTTATACTAATAATAGTAATATTAATAATGATAAATATATTTATTAAAATTATCAGTTTCAAAACGATTCAACTCATTAAAAAGACAAAGAATTGCTTGAAAATTTTTACAAAATATCTACAAAGTTTCAAAAACAAATTTATGTTCGAATATTTTTGTAAATTTTAGGCATCCAACTAATAGAATATGTAAATTTATTAAAAAATTATTTAATTGGCAGGTCTGTTTGTTGATTTTTTTTTATTAGGGATTTTTTTTTTACGCGACACACGTGCAGACGGACAAAAAATTTCCAAATTGTGGATCTGATCTAATTTTATGTAATTGATATAAAAAAAATCAAAAAGTAATTTTTTTAGATCAAACCGCATCAAAAATGTAACTTTTATATCACTATGCGTAAACACTAAATGTCCGTCGCTACGCTCCGGCCAAAAACTGCTACCAGGAATGAAACTAGAAGAAAACAAAAGTTTAATGATCTAAGAACCAAAATTAGTAAATAAAAAGCAATAAATACAGTTGATATTATATATAAATTAGAAAATATCTGATGTTATTACAGTATTATATTGAACTATAACCTAGTAAATAGTATCAATTTGACCTATTAATTTATTGTATTTTGAAAATATATACCTAATGGCAATTCATAAATTACAGAATTTAAAACTATTCCAAGCTGCAATAAATCTTGAAAATAAAGATTTGTAACCAATCTTATATTTGTGACAGATTACAAATATTAAAACAGAATAGATTTTTATAATAAAGAATAACAATAATGAAAGAACAAAGAGATTACTTTTTTATGAATTTATTATAAATAGAATAAGTAATAGTGATATGTCTATTATTTAAAATCTGGTTCCACTTATAAAGATAGCCTTTTCTAAAACTAATTGTTTTGTCTTGTTATTTTGTCAATTATTTTATTAATTTGATACTTGATACTCTATTTACTATTAATGTCAACTTTATTTATAAATAAAGATATGCTATTTATTTCTACCGGTAAATTAAGTAGTCAAAATATTTTGAAGCATCTACTTATGTTGTTTATTGGATTTTTATTTGACAAATAAGATGTTTATAATAAGTTTTTATTTAATTTATTTTATTCTACGTTAGTCTAATAGATTGGTATTGATTTTTTGTTGTTCTGTCAATATTTTTGGATTTGGTACTTGTGCCTAGAATTTGAAACTTAATTTAGCCTTCGTGATTTCTTTCAAATTTGAATCAAATCTAAATATAAACAATCTAATACCATAAACATATACCAGTATAGAAGACAAAAGCATTTGATTATCTCATAATAGCGCACCTACAATGATAATAATATTGTTATAGAATAGGTTTTAATTTTGGTAGAAATTAGTTTGAAAATTAGAACTTAATAAGGAAATTTTGTAATAACTGTATTTAGTAATAGTGATATGCGAAATTGATGTGCAATGACACTCAATGACGCTTAGCGATGCTTAATGACGCTTAGCGA
>QKWP01002947.1:0-36744 GCA_003550325.1 Gigaspora rosea | reverse complement strand
AAAAAAAAGAGAAAAATTAGTATTATGAAAACTTGGCCAAACATTCGATCTCATTCGATCTCAAGTTTTCAAACGCAATAAAAAATACTTAAAAACTTGTAGTTTGAACAACGTTAAGTCAATTCGATGCGTCACTATTGTATCATATGTGCAATATTTCTTCAAAAGTCGCATTTTTTGTAAATCTATTATAATTTGATTGGCTATTTCTGAATGACGGATGATCGTCATATGATCGTCATGTAACCAATAAAAATAAATTTCCCTCATGCTGACTCTCAAACAGGTGATTTAAATTGAAAAATTTGTTATAAGCATGAGGAAAATTTGTTTTTATTGGCTGATCATCAGTAATTCAGATTGGTCGAAATTAAAGACTAAATTTGTATATCGATACCCGATATTATCGCTATCGTTACACTCACAACTCTATATAGTATTTGATAATCTTTGCATCTTTCATGATAACATCTTGCTCACGTGAAGTTCAATACTTTGACGTCAAAAAGCATGTTATTTTATCTTGGTTATTTCGCTTTAAACGATAAAAACTTAATATAATGGCTTTATATTAAATACTACTATTGTCAAAATCGCCTCTAATTAAAGTTGGTGGAAACATTCGATCTCATTCGATCTCAAACGCTTATATAAAAAAAACGTTTTCAAATTATAATTTCGCAAAATTTCAGACAGATTTAATTATGAAAAATTTTTTTTGCTATTTACAGGTTCATTTCTCTATTGTAAACAATATAAATAATCTGTGTAACATTGGTTTTTCAATAGAAATAAACAACCAATAAAAATAAATTTCCCTCATGCTTTTGTTATAGAATTTTTTTCGTGTAACAATGGGTCATGATAGTGATACCGTATCAAATTTTAATATATCGTCACTATATAATTTATATATAAAATGACAAAATAGATGCATAGCTCTAACTTTAACATAATTCAAAGTAATATTTTGCGAAAATTAATAATAGGTCTCTATGAGAAAAGTTACGAAGTCATTTTTTATATTTAAATAAAAAAAAAGCAAATCCGGCTTAAATTTAAAATTTTATTATTAAAAAAACTGAAGAATATTTAAATAATTTTAAATAATCGATTTGGAGCCAATGTTTCACAATATTTTAGAAAAAAAAACGCTTCGTAACTTTGTAAATATGTTGCGTAAAAAACGATTTATTTTTAAAAAACTTCGAAAGAGAAAGAAATTCGATCTGTGCATCTAAAAGAAATTCAAGTTATTTTTATATTTACGTAATATATGTTCGATCAGTGATATCAATTTTTTGATTTAAATATTTTAATAGCTAAATGTTAAGGTGACCTGATATAAAATTGATTTACTTAGTTGACGTACAACCCAGTGTCACGTGCCCATTGAATAGTATGTTCAATTGCGTTTGGGAAATTTTTTAAAGTACAAATTGGAATTGATTTTTCTGGAGGATCTTGTGAAGAAGAATATGACTCTGTAAGGTAAGGAATAACAACTTGAGTGTTACCCTTTGTGCCTAATGCCCCAGACTCTAGTAATGGTTTCCTAAAATATACACAACGTCTATCCATGTATTTACCTATAAAAAGATAAAACATTGTGAAGTTCATAATATTAAGTCATGATTAACTGCACTTTATATTTTATGATTTACAGCATACTCACGAGCATCAACGTTATCTAACGCGTTTGTAACTACATCCAAAGCCTCAAAGAAGTCATCATTATAAATATTTTCGGTTTCAATCCCAACACGATCTTGATGAGAAATAATTCTAGATGCTATTTGAGGGTTCATTTTAGCAATAGCTGCTGCTACACATTCAGGTTTTAATCTCTATATAGAATGACAACAATTTTTAGCTCAGAATTTTTGAATTAAAAAGTACTACTACTTAACAAAGGATTACAATATAAACATACGCCCACATCGTTAGGTCGGAACAAGAACTGTCGATTTAAATTACTCTTTTCAATAGTATCCATATCTGTAACGTGAATGGCGCCTCTAGGGCCGGTTCCTAAACCCATCATCATAGCCCAATTTTTTAACATTTCGCAACCGATGGCGCCAGCACCAACCTATTCTCGCAAAAGTTTTCATAAAATAGGCAATTTTATATTACAATTAAACTTGTTTAATAAATCAAATGAAATAATGAGTTTTACCAAGGAAGCTCTGAAATTTGCTATTGTGTTTTGAAATTCTTTGCCAAAAACTGCTATTTGACCATCATAACGAGAATCACACTAGCATTAAGCAGAAGCAGAATTAAAGTAAGCCATGAGATAAAAAATTTATTTAATACATATTTACTAATGTTTTATTGCTTACTGGTGCACATTCTTCTTCACCAAATTTCACATTATCTGGAAGTGATTCTAGTGAATCGAAATAGAAGAATTGATAGATTGGATGGAATTTTCCGCTGCATGCTTTGAGTACTTCTTGGGCTACTAAACCTCCGAATACTGCAGCCATCGGTGATAAATCACCAGCAGCACCATATGCAAGTTGTTTGATAAGCTTATCACTCAGTTCAACCTATAAGTTCAAAAGTTGAATATTAAGGAAAAAGAATGTAAGACATTTAATATTGCTTTAATATACCTTTTCCTCGCACTGCTCATTAAGCTCTTTGGCTAATTTAAGAACTTCAACAGCATCAATTTCGTTATACGGACGAGGAAGAGACCCATTTTTTTCAGTAAATGCATGTAACGCTTGGAAACCCAAGTGCAATTGTCCAGGTCGATCCCATTTACCAAAATCAGAAATAAGATGTTCTGGCTTTTTCAAAGATTCTCTAAAAGATTTAAAACTAATTGTTTTTGGCTGTTTAACTTGCGTAAAAATACCACCACTAATATAGTCGCCAAAGTTAGAAGTATCACCGATGCTGAATGTATAAGGGCCTAATAGTAAAGAAATATATAAAATTGTTTAAACATGTACTCAAAAGTCAATCACAATAAGCGAAACATCAAATTTACACATACCCAGCACTTTAACTTTTCTTGGTTCACAATCATTCAATTCTTCCATACCCTTAACTTCAGAAAAAGTCACATACTCTCCATCTTCCAGGCCATGCCGCGATTCATCAAGACACGTTACAATTCCGTCAATGTCTTTTGAGATCGCAGCGACCATGCCTGTTAATGTATTCTCACCAGTAGTATCAATGACATTAAAATGTGGTCCAAAATCGACAAAAGCCACGCTGATTCACAAATAAAAAGTCAATAATAATTATTTAAAAAATTGGACAACATTGTAAATTTCGTTTTTTTATCCGAAAAGACCGCGAATATCAGTTGAAATAAAATGTATTCCGTTGCAGGGATATGGATATGTCTGTTATTAAGACTGAATACTAAAAAACCTTCCCACGGAGACTCTTCTGCCGATTATTTAATGACCTTACAGAGTATTAGACTCTTCTGCCGATTCTAAATAACCATCCTAGCATGGTTATGCCATATTCGACATCGACATCCACTGGACCATCTAAGCGCACCCTATATTAGAAGGCATGGCGTTAAAATGACACTTAATTTGATAGCCAAAAAGCATAAAATTAACACTTTACTTACATTTTTGGGAAATTAACGGTTATTTCAAAGTTTGTGGCAAGATTTTCACCACTCTAAAAAATTTCGGATTTTGAGATCAGGTGTAATGCGAAGAAGCGCAAAAAATCAAAAATCGTTCATAAATCTATAAAATAATAAGTAATAAAAGAAAAAACCAAAAGGCACTATAGTCCATTACTACAGATCCTTCCCAGCTTTGCAAACGCAAGAGCAATTTGGATATAAAAATGCATAACTTTTCTTTTTGAATCAGTAGATTTGTAGCAAATATACTAGTATATACTGTAATAAAAATCGCAATATTACCCACAGGCTGGTAGGCTTTTTTTTCTCTTTCTTTCTCTTTCTTATGCAAGCAAAATAAATTACTAACCTCAAATATATTTAATAAACTTATTGCATGTTTTTGATAATCAGATGTTTCTGAATTTGAAAGTTCGATTAGGTGTTTTAACAAGACCCCTTTTGCTTCTATCCCATGCAATAGGATTGTACCCACCAACAATTCTTTCAAAATTATCAGAGACTTTAATATTTACAACCGTGATAGTATTTTCTTTCAAATTGCACAAATCCCAAAATGACTCTCTATTAAATCCATCCCTGCTTCCACGGAGAATCAATTTAAATTCATAAGGATTATTTGTTGTGCTATATGCAGTTGTAGTTTTATCAATCCATGATGCAATTTCAGCAGCATGTTCTTCATTAATAATAACCGAAAATGGTTCCTTTGATAAATCTGATTCGAAACAGTACGAGGTGGTAGAATTGTTGAAGAAATTTTATAATTATTTAGCATAAATTTTCCAATTAAGTCTTTCCATAGTTTTTTTTCAAGGATCTGTGAATATGGCCATATGTTGTTAAAAGCATCATCGGCAGATATTTGAAAATAACGAATCAAAGGTAAACAATTTTTTAGAGTAGACTTTAAAGTCATAAAATTTTCATCAGACCAATCATCAAGGTCAGAAGGTAAGCCGGTATTTTGTGCTATTCCCCATTTAATAACATTATTCCATATTTTTATCTCTTCCATTTGTAAATCATCTCGTTGAATAAGTGAAATAAGTGCATCCTCTTTAAGGGAGACAAAATTTTCGGAATCAAAAATAAGGTTTGGATATTTTGCCACAATATCGTTACACCATTTTTGAGATTCTTATTTTCAAAACTTGTCTTATAAATATGAGAAAAATGAGAACGTAACCAATGAGCATTTGATTCAATCAAATGCGTTTCAATAACTTCAGTTAACTCTTCAAAAAATAATTCATCAGTGACTAGCAAAAGGTCAAAAATAAATTGGGCGTCAAATTCTTCAAAAGAAATCATTCCTCCATAGATGTACCTTACAATTAAACCAAGTTAAACATTTTGCATATTGATTTTTAAATAAAATAAATACAATATAAATTATTACGACTTACTTGATGATAATTTCGAATTGTTGAATAGAAATATGTGGTTTTAACTTAATTCTTGTAATACCGTTTGTATTTTTGATGGCATTTGTAAATTCATTCTGAAAATTCCCGAGTATGCCTTAAATTCCTCGACATTTGGAGATTCTCCCACATTAAAAATCGTTTATATAAGGTTATATCAAATGATTTACGTAGTACTTATGTTGTGAGACCTGAAACATGATTTTTACCTTAAGTATCTTAAGTATGTGCCTGTTGATCCGTTTAATTCAGAAAATCTGGCGAATATGAACAAAAAAATAATAACAATTTGTGAAAAATAGAAATATGACAGGTAATAATAAGCATATTCTGGCAATAAACCTCAAATTAATTATACCGTAGATCAAGGTCGTTATGACCCTTCAGGAATAATAACTCCCACCTTTTTGCAACCAAAAATCTCATAATTAATAAGGTCTCTATCAGACTCATAATAAAACATACATAAATAGTATATGGTATGCATTGGCCCTAACTCATATTCTCTATACTAAATATTGTTAATCACTCGTCCAAATCTAACAAACCTTGTCTACCAACCTAAATACTGTTACACGAACTCTTCTAGTTAACTCGCCAATTTTACAAGTGACAAAGTAAATTCACTGATATGAAATCTACAGTGTTAAGGCAAAAAAATATTGTGTATATGTAATAGGTGGGAATGGAATATAAATGGATTTGGTATTTCCTAGTTAAATTAGGGTTAGGGTTAGAGTGTACATATGATAAAATCAAAATTTCCTTTTTCACTTAAAACATATATAAATACTTATAGACTAATGTCCACTAAAAATACTGATAGTTAAACCTAAACAAATGAAAATATATAATATAAAGTTTTTCAGATTATATTTTATTTATCAATATTCAATGTACCTAGGGATGTTAAGTGGTTCGTTCAGTCCGGTTCTGGTTCAGTCCCAAAAAGTTCAAAAAAAAAACGAACTGAACTGAAGTTCATAAACTTTAGTCAACCTTTAAAGGTTAAACTTGAGTTTGAACTTGAGTTCATAAACTCAAAGCATAAACTTCGGGTTAGCTTTAAGTTCACGCTCGAGTTTATGAACCAAGTTTATTTAATTTTAAATATAACAAAACCATACTTAAAATAATTTTTTTTACACTTTCTTAATTATATCACAAATTTATAGTATAATATTTTCAATTTATGATAGTTTTTATGTTTTACATCAATAGCATATATCAATATTGATATTAACCTATCACATGGCTTTTTTTTAAATATTCATTAGAGATACAGACATTTAAAATATTGAGGGTAGCTACCCTCGGCACAACTACCATGGCAGTACAGCACATTTGCCATATATGTAGAAGTGCCATGTACATATAGGTGCCATATGCCGTATAAGTGTTGTATATAGTAGTGTGAATGCTGCATACAGTATATTGTGCAAGAAATACCGCATGAGGAATGTTAGAAACTTGGTTCAGTCTAGTTTTGATTAGTTTTTAAAAAGTTTGACCTGATCTAGTTAGAAGCAACTTCGTAACCCAAGTTAGATAATATAAAATTACGCAGCTTCCAAACCAAATTTTATAAAACATCAACATCTAATGTATACGATTTTCTACTGATTACTTATTTTACATCTAAACATTTTAATAATTCACAAGCGAAACCCTTATACAAGTGCCACAAAGGGAAAAGGGCATCTCAGCAATTTAAGTATATTACTGATTACATTTTATATTAACGTTACTGAAAGCCTGATCTGCATTGTTGCTAAACTCGACAATTAATCAGTAATATACTTAAATTGATGAGGCACCCTTTCCCTTGATGGTATTCAAAATATATTAAACATGTTTGGGCATTAAGTTTAGACTATATGCTGCCTCAAATTGGCCCATATGATTTGACTACTAATCTTTAAATGCTAATTGTCACTTTGTGATTATGATTTTTGAGATTTTGGATATCGAGATTTTGACCCAAAATCCTTAAAAATATTAATTTAATAAAAAATCCAAATCCATTTAAATCTCATTTTCGCTACAACATATATATAGTACTAATTAACCCAGAAACATTTTAAATAAACCCATATCTTAAGCATTAACCTAGATAGTTCATTACCAGCAGGCTTATTCCGTTTTAAATCTATTAGTTCCAGGAAAAAGAAGAAGCTATTAGAAAACGTTTTACTTAAACATAAATTAAAATTAAAAGCTTTGCAAATGGGTTATATGAAAAATAGCAGCATAGTTTAAAAGGTTTCTAAATACCGCTCTTTTTATACAGTAAATGAGGCAATATGCTGTTAAATTTCTTCTCTTATGTTAATCACGAAGGTCTTTTTGAGATTCAGAATAAAGGCTATTATATGACGAATAACGTACGTACATACATATGCGCCCAAATAAATGCATTTGTCTCATATTTTTGTTATCACTCACGGCACGGCATAATGGTATACTATACCTATACGACACACTACATACGGCATAACAGATCTAGAGATAGTATGACCTCACGTCATAGCTGTAATGCCGTGGGTAATGACTAGGCCTCCGCATAGGCCGGGTAGGGCCGGATAATGGAAATACCCTAGCCCTACCCGTTTGTATAAGGGCTTGACTTCCAAGCTCTTACCCTTGCCCTAGGGCAGTGTTGTCACTTGGACGTTTTTTGAACATTTTGGACATTTTTTCAAATTAAAATTACTTAAAATTTTATTAAAATAATCTATTTTAATTTTTTCACCAATGAGTCCAGCACCTAAAAAAAAATATAATTATATATTTTTTTAAATTACTTTATTGATTAGTTAAACATGGAACATAGGCTTGGACGATTTTGGACAATCTTGGACGTTGGACAAAAAACATAGTATGGACACGTCCAAGTAACAACACTGCCCTAGGGCTTAGAACTCAATGCCCTAGCCCGGCTCTCAAAGCCCATGGGTACCTACGGGCTTTCATTGACCAGTCGTACCTATGCTTTTCAATGCACTAAACTTGAATAATTTATTTATTTCAAATACTTAGATTAATAATACACTAAATTTGTGAATATTCTTGTAACGGATTTGATCTAAACGACCCAAAACTGATCTGGTTATAGTAATTTAGTATATGGGTCATGACCCATATAATAAATTTACTATAGCCCAATCAGTTTTGGGTCGTTAAGATCAAACCCGTTAGGAGCATTGAAAAATCTTAAATATTTAGACTAATAAATATTTTTTATGCAATAGATTAGTATTCTTTATACTCAACCTAAAGTTATAAAGCATAGATATTCACAAATTGATAGTTACCAGCCAGTATTTCAATAAACATTCTTTATCTCACGTACTTCTTAAATAAAATAGGTATCAGGTATGGATCGACATTAACATACATTAGCCAATTATATTAGCTGATATTCATGTGAAATATGTATAACGGGTACCCGCAGTACTACCCTCGCCATACCCGTCTGTGTAAGGGCCCATATCTCAAGCCCTTACCTTTACCCTAGGGCCTGGGATTCAATACCCTAAATACCCTAGCCCAGTGTTGTCACTTGGACATGTCCATACTATGTTTTTTGTCCAACGTCCAAGATTGTCCAAAATCGTCCAAGTCTATGTCCCATGTTTAACTAATCAATAAAGTAATTTAAAAAAATATATAATTATATATTTTTTTAGGTGCTGGACTCATTGGCGAAAAAATTAAAATAGATTATTTTATTAAAATTTTAAGTAATTTTAATTTGAAAAAATGTCCAAAATGTCCAAAAAACGTCCAAGTGACAACACTGCCCTAGCCCGGCCCTTTGTGGTCCTACCCACAGGTACCTATTGGTAGCCCAGGCCCGTGCGGAGGTCTAGTAATAACTACCTGCATCATTAGTATTCATCATTAACCAAATTAGGGGTCCGTTAATATACATAGAAAAAATGAGATTATCTTATCTGATTTTTATGTAATCTATTGTGCTATGTACGTACTGTACATAAATAGATTAGAATTATACAGGTTATTTTAAGTAGGTTTGAACTACTAGTTCATAAACTCAGTTTCTAAACTATTTATATAACCTAAGTTTATAAACTAGATTTATAGCCAAGTTATGAACTAAGGTTATGAAACTGGTTCAGAAACTACTAGTTAATTTTTCTCTGAACGAACTACTAAAAAGACTAGTTTGAACCGGGTTTGAACCCGGTTCACCTGAACCACTTAACATCCCTAAATGTACTATTTGTTAATAATTATAATAGAACAGGGTGAAACCTGAGTTGCGAAATAGTGAAATCCACTTTGTAGATCGGGTTAGGGTGAAATCAGCGTTTTATTATGTTTTTTATTATATAAAATCGGATTTCACCCTCACGTGATAATCATAGCAGGTTTCACTATTTCACAAGTTATTTTATTATTATTAAAGTAATTAGTTGCTTTATAAATAAAGTAGCATAACTAGCAGATAATATGTATATGCATAATTTAATAATTTTTAATAATTCATCCAATTTAGTTAGTTCTAATAAAATATTTTCGTTATTTTGAAAGGATTTCCCAGATTTTTATTACAGATACATTGGCAAACATATGTCTAGTCTAATTCATTTTTGCATAATGATAGATTTTTTGATTAAAAAATTATTACGCAATTTTTATATTAAAAAATTAGTAAAATATTTTTGATTATATATCACTTAATAATTTTTTTTTTCTTCTAATTTTAAAGTCTTTCAATCTTTGTTGTATCCTTAACAAAGTTATGTTTTCAAAATTTACATACATATATTAAAATTTCAATTAAAGTATCATTTCAAATTGACATATTTATATACAGCATATATGCCGTATATGTTAATTTGAAATGTATACTTTAATTGAATTTTTAATATATATATGTAAATTTTGAAAACGTAACTTTGTTAAGGATGCAGCGAAGATCGAAAGACTTTAAAGTTAGAGAAAAAAAAAATAAATTATTTAGTGATATATAATCAAAAATATTTTACTAATTTTTTAATATAAAAATAATTGCGTAATAATTTTTTAATCAAAAAATCTATCATTATGCAAAAATGAATTAGACTAGACATATATTTGATTCTATTAGACGATTGACCACCCTACTGAAACATGGTTTAATAGGACATCGTCCCAACATTTCTTCATCAGATTTATATAACATCGTGGAGTTTTCTCAAAAATTATTGGTTATAAATCGTTACTATGAATAAGCATATAAATAAAATGATCTTATAAATTCTTTGTCACAAGATTTTGATCTATAGAATAATTTGAGCGCAGCTTCTTGTTTTTTATCTTTTCATATAATCCTTGTTGCTTGATTCCCTGAAAGTTAGCTTGACAGAATGTTTCACCTATAGCACTTTTTGTTGACAGAATCTTTCGTTGACATACTATGTTTTCGACATTCCCTTTCCTTGATAGGACATATTTTCGAAAAGACATTTTACTAACATGATGTATTTCAGAAAGAGTATTTTTTTGACATAACATGTTTTCGATATCTTTTTCTGACAAGATCTTTCACCGATTAGAAATTTCGTTTAAAAATAATTATTGGGTAGTTTCAAGAATGTGATATATTCGTACTGATCACATCACATGATTAAGTACTCAGCTTTAATTAGGGTTAGAGTTAAGGTTAGTGTTTAGGGTTAGTGTTAGGGTTAGGTAATAGTATAGTTTAGGCCGAGTTATTAGTGCTAGCATATCCGCGGATTTTTGGAATTCATGCAGATCACTGACGCACCCAAAAATTTAGTTACACAAATAAGGGTGCGTCAGCTAGTTGATATCCAATCATATACAATTTTATAATATACGTCTAAAAAATTTTTAGCTACGTATACACATATTATATATAGCTATTTTTTTTTATTAACAAGCTTTTTTTTTATAATATCACCATCATCGCTATATCATTGTCTGTTAGTACCTTTTTACAGTACTAGTATTTCTACTTCATTGCTTACTAGTACTATGCCATGTTGTATTCGTTAAAGCAGTGTTTCATCACATTTTAGCTGGTGCACTTTCATGTTGATTACTAGTTCGTGTTGTGCTTCTTTTTTTGCTAGTGTTGTGGTAATAGGTTGCTAGTAGCATATAAAGTAAAAGATTAAGATGATAGTGAGTTTTAAGATAGGTTTAGGGTAAGGGTTAGAATAGAATTAGAATAGAGCGGGTTTAGTAACAAGAGTACGATTAGATAGTAGCATGGGACTAGTATAAAAATTAGAATCATAATTAGATAGTTATGTGGGTCTAGCTTAGTTATATGGTAGAGTTGTTTAAAGCTTATGTTATTCCTTACTTTGTAGAAGTTCGCAGGCAAATTATAATTACTATAAATATATCTCTGATCTAGTTTTTTAATCATTTAAGATATTTAAATAAAATTTGGTATTATAATATTTAAAAATAAGGATTATATTTTTGAATTATTTAAACTTATATTATAAGACAAAAAGTTTATGTTGTTTATAAGCTGAAAATATTAAATTTTAAAGAAATTTTTTAACCAATAAAATATTTTACAATATCTTGGTTAATTCTTTAAATATTGGTTTTAAAAATATAGTTTCTTATACAACTTTGTAGTTTATATAAAGGATGACAACTTTCATTATTTGACTTTAAATGATTTACTTGTAAAAATTAGAACTTGTATTAGAAGTGAAAGTTTTTTTTATAGACGGGAACATATAAAATTTGAGAAAACCTAAAGAAAAAATTCTATAGTAAAAGTTCCAAAACAAAAACTTTAAACTTTTATTATACCAAAGTTTTTTAATAATTTTAAAAAAATTTTATAATAAAGTTGATAAAACAGAACTAATATTATATTTTTTACTTAGAAAGTATATAGCTAAAATTAATATTTAAGGTTTTATTTAAAAAATTTAAAATTTTAAAATTTTCGCAGGCAAATATGCCTGCATAACAAATTAAGGGATAACTAGTTACAGCAATCATTTAAATGATTCTATTGCATCACTAGTCTAGCTGGAAGTTAAGTTAGATACTATCGCAGAATTAGGGTTATATCAAAATAGTTAAGCGTCTTGGAGGTTAGTGTTATATGAGATATAGTATTAGATAGGTTTTGCACATTATATAAATAAATATAATTGATGATCCACCAGTCATAGTGTTTGTAGTCGATTTGCATTAGTCAATTTTATCGGCTTAGCCAGGCTTAGTCAGCCGATTTTTCAAAAAATCAGCTTAGTTGATTTTATGTTATTTTGACTATATTAAAAATTACAGTAACCAATCAAATTTAGGCCGATTTGGTAGTTTACATTATCCTTTCCCCAAAAATTCCCAAAAAAAAATTCAACAAACATAAAATACGAAAACAAAGATAATCAACTTCGGTTTTAAATGTCGACTTAGTCAAGTTGATAAATAATGATCGACTGCAAATACTAGTACGTACGTACCAATCATATCTACGTGCCTTTAATTAACCAATTAGGATGCTCGACTACAACTTAGCCGGCTAAGCCGATTTTTAAATATCGACTTAGTCTAGTCAATAAATTTGGATCGACTACAAACACTAGCCAGTCAACAGATGCATGATCATAGTATTCCTTAGATTGTAGTAGAACACAGGCAAATTTGCCTGCGTTTTTGCACTTTTTTAGCTCTGATTTACTTTTTTAAAATGCTAAAATAATTAAATAAAACTTTGTACAATTATATTTGAAAATAAGGATTACTTTTTTGCAAAATTAGTTTTTATATTATAAGAAAATAAATTATAGTTACATATAAGCTGAAAATAGATAATTTTAAGAAAAAATTTTTTTAAAAAATTTTATTACAATTTTTCTGCGATCTTATTTAGTTTTAGTTTTAGAACTATAGTTCTTAAGACAATATTGTAGTTTATATAAAGGATGACAACTTTCATTATTGCAACTTTAATGATTTACTTGTAAAAATTAAGACTTGTATTAGAAGTAAAGATTTTTTTTATAGACAGAAACATATAAAATTTGAAAAAATCTAAAGAAAAATTTTAATAGTAAAAATGCCAATACAAGAACTTTAAACATTTATTATATTAAAGTTTTCTATGATTTTAAAAAAAATTTATAACAAAGTTACTAAAACAAAACTCAAAGAATATTTTTTACTTAGAAAATATATTTCTAAAATCAATATTTAAAATTTTATTAAAAATTTTAAAATACGCAGGCAAATTTGCCTGTGTTACAATCTAAGGGATAACGTGATGCAAATTACTATATAAATCACTTATAGACGAAATGCCACGATCACCCAAGGAAAAATATTTTTTTACTAAGTTAATAAGTCATATCGACTAATTGAAAGTTGTAGAGCTCGTCGAGGCGCATCTAACGGTGGTTAGATCATCAAAATCGGCCCAGTAGATGCGGAGATATCGTCGAAAAACGATTGGACGACTATGTAAAATTCTATGTAAACAAATATTTGTTTACATAAAATTTTACATAGTCACCCAATCGTTTTTTGATGATAGCTCAGCATCTACTGGTCCAATTTTGATAATATCACCACCTTTAGATTCGTCATAATAAGCTCTACAACTTTCAATTAATCGGCATAATTCATTAACTTAGTAAAAAAAAATATTTTTCCTTGGGTGATCATGGCATTTCTGCTATAATAATCTATATTATAGGTAGAAATGCCACGATCACCCAATAAAAAATATTTTTTTTACTAAGTTAATGAATCATACCGATTAATTGAAAGTTGTAGAGCTCATTATGACGAATCTAAAGGTGGTGAGATCATCAAAATTGGCCTAGTAGATGCTGGGTTATCATCAAAAAACGATTGGGCGACTATGTAAAATTTTATGTAAATAAATGTTTGTTTACATAGAATTCATCCAATCGTTTTTCGACGATATCTCCGCATCTACTGGGCCGATTTTGATGATCTAACCACCGTTAGATGCGCCTCGACGAGCTCTACAACTTTCAATTAGTCGACATAACTATTAACTTAGTAAAAAATATTTTTCCTTGGGTGATCGTGGCATTTCGTCTATAAGTGATTTACATAGTAATTTGCGTCATGTTACACTATGATCATGCATCTGTTAACTGGCGGATCATCAAATAAAATACTGTATATGGGGTGAGTCAGTAGAAAAGAAACAAATTTATCTAATAAATTTGTCCTTTTTCTACTGACTCACCCCATATACTGATGAAAATTAAAAATAACTATTATAGTTTCTTTTTTATAATACCAGTATACTAACAAAATATTAAAAAATTCAATTAATAAAAACTGTATAAAACTTTGAAAATATATCATTTAATTTATAATTTATGTTATTCTACCATATTCTGAATCTAACTATAATCCCAAGTCTAATTACCATGTTACTAAACCCAAATTTAACTATAGGCTGGTGCAAAAACATAGATACACGACTACTAAGAATTTTCATTGTCTATATATATAAGTTAAGCTATTTATTTACAATTTTTTTATACCAAATAAACTAGGTTTTGAGCTATCTTTTAATATATTTTTTATTATTATTTAATAGAGATTTTATTGAGTAATAATTTTTTAAAAAAATTCAATTTTTTCTCAAAAAAAGCATTCTTTTCAGAAAAAAATATTTTTGCCACTAATATGCAACATTATAAGTTTAAATTAATTAACTAGATTGCTATATGTATGCTAAATATGTAGTTAAAATTTTATCTTAATTGAATTAGTAGTTATTAAAATATAAAATTTTAAAATTTATTATCAATTTACTATGTAATACAAAAATTGTGCGAAATTTACTATAGTAATTTTGTAAAATATAGTAAATTAAAAATAAATTTTAAAAATTTATATTTTAACAACTAATAATTCAATTAAGCTAAAATTTTAACTATATATTTAGCATATCTTTGGCAATGTACTTGCTTATTACAAACCTTTAAAGTTGCATATTGGTGGCGAAACCAATTTTTTACTGAAAAGAATGCTTTTTTTTAAAAAAAAATTGAATTTTTTATAAAAATTATTACTCAATAAAATCTCTATTAAATAATAATAAAAAATATATAAAAAGATAGCTCAAAATCTACTTTATTTGGTATAAAAAATTGTAAATAAATAGCTTATATATAAAAACTTTTATATATAGACAATGAAAATTTTTAGTAGTCGTGTATCTATGTTTTTGTACCGGCCCATACTATTTATAAATCCCAAATCTAAATCTACCATACTACCTGTTCTGAATCTATATCTGAATCTAACTTTACTATGCTATCTGTTCTAAGTTAACTCTACTGTGCTACCTGTCTCAAATTTAACCCTACTAAGCTACCTGTTCTAAATCCAACTCTACTATATTATATATTCCAAATCTAACTCTGTTACTTGTTCTGAATCTAACTTTATCATACCATGCGAATCTAATTCTACTGTACGTACTAATTATTTCAAATCTAATTCTATCATACTACTTATTCTAAATCAACTCTACTATGCTACTTGCTTCAAATCTATAATTCTATTATGCTACTTGCTCCAAATCTAATTCTCATTGTGCTACTTGTCCCGAATCTGATTCTATTATGCTATTTATCTCGAATCTAATTCTATCATACTATTTATTCTAAATCTAATTCCATCATACTACTTGTCCCGAATCAAATTTTACTATACTACTTGTTTCGAATTTAATTCTACTATGCTGCTTGTTCTAAATCTAATTTTATTATGCCATCTGTCCCAGATCTAATTATACTATGCTACTTGTCCTAAATCTAATCTATTATGCACCTGTTCCGAATCTAATTCTACTATACTACTTGTTCTAAATATAATTCTACTGTGCTACTTGTTCCAAATTCAAATCTACCATACTGCTTATCCTGAATCTAATCTACTGTGTTATTTGTTTCCTACTGTGCTACTTGTCCCAAATCTAACTCTACTATACTATTTGTTCTAAATATAACTACTGTATTACTCTAACTACCACGCTACTTGTTCTAAATCTAACTTACTACTTGTCTTAAATCTAATTACTGTACTACTTATTCTGAAACTAACTACCATGCTACTTGTCTTGCTAGTCCAGTTGCTAACTATCGTACCATATCAGTTTTAAATATTATATAGAATTATGATTTGAAATTTAATTAGTAAATAGTTTTTGCTAATTAAGCTTATTATTGCGATAAAATAAAGTATTTATAGTTTTTAAATATATTGTATATTACTTACCAAGGTAAATTAAAGATTGCTATAGATTTAATAATATTGGTGATTGGTTTTAAGGACGGGTGATTGGTTTGACATGCTTTAATATATATAAAATTTGTTTTTAAAATCTCATTATTAGATAAATTTGGGGTGATAAATAATCAGATGATCACCAATTTAGGGTATAAGATGATTAGCTAATATAAATTTATGCCCCTAAAAAAGGTAAAATTCCAAAAATCTACAGATATGGTAAACAAATGACATAGTTGCATGATTTCGCATGATTAGGGTGCGGGACAGGGCAGGTTTGACCTGAAATTTCATGGGTCAGATCAGGTTTAGACACAGGTTGGGTTCAAATTATTGACTAGTTAATAAATTGGGTTGGGTCTATTAAAGTATCGGGTCGGGTTTAGGTGTTTGTTCATTGACTCGTAAAACCCGATCATACCCAATATAATTTTAAAAATAGGTAGCTGTGCGACACAGTTGTACTAAAAACACATCGATCATAAGTAGTACAACAAAAAAAATTTTAGTTAGATCATATTATCTCACACAATTCTGGGCATATCTTTTAGTTTTTTTTTTATTTTATTTACAAATAACAACATTTTCATTAATAAAAAAATTTCAAAAATTTAATGAACAAAATTTTTCATGGGCATGTTCTTTATTTCAAATGCTGTGTTGTATTACTTTTGCTCATTTTTATAGCAACACAACTGTAAAACAAAAAAAAATTTTTTACATATAAAAAAAAATTTTTTTCTATTTTTAATACTTTATGCCCCTACAGCTACCCCTACCAGTGTTGTATATAGACATTGTCTCGCCAATTTTACAGGGACACAGATAGTCTGGGACGGGACGTCTGGGACATGTCCGCAATAATGTCCTAACACGATATTGTTTGCGGACAATGTCCCACTAATTTTTAACTTTGTCCCTCTATGTCCGGGACATGTCCGCTGGGAAATCTAATCAAATTGTGAAATTATACAGACCCTTGGTTTGCGTTTTGTAAAAAATAATAATAATTTACAATGAATACAACGAATATTATTGGTTGTGATTACATGATGATTCGCCAAATGTCTAGAACAAAAAAAATTCTGGGCAGACATAGCTGCAGACATGTCCCGGATGTCCTATTCCGTACTGTTTGCTGTCCGTGTCTGTGTTCCATGACAATACTGACCGCTACTATTTTGTTTATTTATCTTGTGTCTTGTTAATATCCCGAATTTGGTTTAGCAAGGTAAAAATTAGATCAATGCAGATACCAACTTCGGACTTCTGTAATGCCGCCCAGATCTTGTTTTAAAGATCTTCTCTGGTTAAAATTTGAACAGAAATATTGTTAAACTAATAGTCGATTTAATTTATAAAAATTTAATAACAAAAAAAATTAGAAAATAGAAATTCCAATCAAAAACCTTCGCTGAATCTTTATTAAATTGATGATCTATGATTATTACAATATATTTGTCATAACTATTTTACTAATGAAATCATGTTTCGAATTGCAAATTCGTGATTTCTAACAGTAGCTATAAAATTTTTATAAAAATTTTTTGCTATAACTCATTATCCATTGTGCTATCGATCTTGTAAAGGCTATAAGTATTATAAATAGAATACAAAATTATACCAACATGAACCTATTCTAAATTTTATCTTAAATTTAATGTAGAAGCAAATCAATAATTTTAAAATGCTTTTGAATAAGATTACTTATAATTTAGCATAAAAATTGCAATTTATAATTTGTTGAAGCAAGTTATCTTAGATAAGTTTCCAGTAATTTAATTTTTGCATTTTTTTTTGTGAATCCAGGCAACGTTTTGACCATATTTACACAAGTAACGTTTTCTTTACTTAATTACTAATATTCAATTAAATTTATAAGTATAAAAAAAAACATTAAAATATTAATTCCTTTTTTTTTCAAGCAAGACTAATTTCAATAGTAGTTTAAATAATGGCAGAAAGTGTTTTATTTTGAGATTTCTAGTTAGGTTTGTTTGTCCCAGCAGGTAAGCAACAAACTCTCACCAACTCTTCACAAGTATGATACTCCAGTCTTTTTTATTGGTATAAGAGGCCACAAAAAAACAAATATCATGCATCCAACCTATCACCTTTGTGTATAATACTTTTATAGCAAAGAAGAAACTTGGGCTCATTTTGAACTATAGTTGTATGATTTTCTTTTTTAATAAAACTTTATCGGATGTTTTACTATAGTACAGAGATTGCAAGTAGTGATGTGCTGCGTATAGTACAGTAGTACAGTACGCAAAAAATTTTTTAGAATATTCTAAAACAAATCATAAAACTATAGTATTCATATCTTAAATTTTCCCTTATAAAACTGCCTTTTATTTTCTAAACAAATTTATTCCTTGCAAAATTTTGTATATAGATAGTTTATATATTATATGCATACTATATGTATTTCATATACTATACACACTGTCTGCTATACAACTATACGTACTGTACGCTAAAAAAAATTCAAACATTATATAAATGGCACATCACTAATTGCAAGCATAAACAAGTCATGTGCCTGCTCATATACTGAGAGCTTTTTTTTTGTTATTCAATCCAATGCCTTATAATGTGAATTTTTGTATGACATTATATTTGCAATATAGTGCGCATTGCATTGTTAGATCCAATATAAGTAAACTGTTTGAGTTGTTAGAAATTAGAAATGAAACGAGTTTTGAAGGCATGATAACAATAATTACAATAGAAAGAAGTTGTATATAGGATATTGAATTATCAAAAAAGTGTATATAGCTATAATTGTGCATAAAGTAACACATATCAGATATAGTATTGGGTAATTTATGCAATTGCGATGTTAGAGAAATTTGGATCTTGCTCTTAAATCTATAGTGTAGGTTCTAATTTTTGGATTTTAATAAATTGAGCTTTAATATTTGATATTATAATATGCATTAAAGGTTCAAATTTGAATAGTATGAAAGCAGTAGTCATGATATTAATGTATATATATATATATGCTGCTATTAATAGAAATTAGGCAAATTAATATTTTAAAAAAAATTAATATCTTAACTTTTATTAAAGCTATTTTAATGGATTAATATTTAAATGAAAACTTATATACTAAGCTTTTTTTTAAATATTAATTTATTAAGACAGCTTCAAAATTCATTGAAATATAAGCTATAAAAGTTAAAGCATTAATTTTTTTTAAAATATCAATTTGCCTTATTTATATTAATGATAGCATTATAAAAAAAAAAACACATTACTTTTTATTTTAAAATTATGTTTATCAATAAAATGTTAATATCTTTGATATCAATTCGAATTTATATTAGTTTTTTTTTAGATGAATTTTTTTTTCTGAAGAGAATAACTCTTTTTCTAATATTATTAAAAGAGGATAGTTTTTTGATAAAAATTATTATTAGTAAAGATTCCAATACTAATTAAGAGAAAAATTTTAAAAAAATAATTTTTCTTAATAAAAATTATAATAGAAATAATATATGTCTATAAAAATTTGATCTACTTATTTTATTATAAACTTTAAATTTTTATAAGGTTAAATATTATATAATTATACTATTCTATATATAATTGTTATATTTTGAGTATATTTTATTAGTTTTATATACTTAAAATACTACTTTGTATTATATACTATTATATTAAATCATAATTATAAGCATTTTGCAATTTGTAATATAAATTTGATATATTAAAGTTTAACTTAGATAGTTTAGAAATAATTTATTAGAATTTTATTTTGCTATAGTTGTTGCAAAGGTTTTTTTAATTGAGTCAGTAATATAGCTTTTGTTGTCTGTAATTGTTAGATCCAGGTGCAAATAATTTTTTAATTGAGTTGTTGATACAGCTTTTGTTACTTGTAATTGTTAAATTTAGGTGTATTACTTTTTTCTAGATAAAGTTTTATTTTTTTTTGTTTTGCATTTTATGGATATTAAAATTTCTGGTCTGTTAGTTGAGCCAACATCAATTAGAAAATATTTTATTATTTGAATTTGTTTTTTATTCATGTATTTGATATAAAAATTTTTAATAAATATATATTCAAAAAAAAATAGTTTAAAAAAATTTAAATATATGTATGCAAGTTTTTCTTAATAGTAGATTTGTTATAATTTGACCTTTAAATTCATATATTTGGTATATATATATAAATATATATATGTATAAATTTTTTTTGCTAGATAAACAATAATGCTTATTAGTAGATTAAAAAAAATTTGATTTAAATATAAATTATTATAAACTTTTCAATATTTAAATATGTTTTTTATTTATATAGTTAGTTAAAAATATCTAATTATTTTTTTTTTCTATTGATAGCCTTGTTGGTGTCATATTCTTGGTGTGTTCAAGCAACTGTAGTTACTCATTTACATTTACCTTAATAATTCCAACTCTCCTAGCTTGCATTTTGCTGCTTAGGAGCAACCTGTCTATACTAACCCTACAGAGTCAGAGAACTCTATAGCTATATTACAAACTGCTATACCATGAGTTCATATAGTATCTTATAATGTCCAAACTTTGGTCTCACATTATGTCTCGTAACTTTAGTTATTCCAAATCAGGGTTCTAGTATATTTCACTTCACAGGCACAAATTTGAAATATCAGCTGCTCAATTTGGTCTGTCTCTTAAATAGTACTGCAGGTTCCTAACTGGCTGGCTTCACACTTTTGCCTTTGTGAGAAATTGAAATGGCAATTTTGTGATTTGTATTCTCGAAATATAACTGCTTCGCTATTAACCCAGAGAACTAAAAATATCTAATTATTGCATTTGTTTAAATTACTTAAAAGTATATAAAAAATCTTTTAAAGCAATAGATTTGCTACAAATTTAACTTTATTATAAATATTGAAAAATGAATTAATTATAAAAGAATATTGAAATTTTTTTAATAATATATATTTGTGTTCGGATTTTAATTTGTTCCAATATAGAATCTGGTCTAATTTAACTCTAATATAGAGTTAACACCTCTATCCAGATTTATATATCTGGATATATACTATATCATGTGATATGACGTGATATAGTGTTTTTATATCCGGATATAAATAAATCTGAATTTAAATTTAAATTCGGATATATACTATGTTAAAACCAGATAAAACCAGATATAAAAAATATATCTGGATAGAGGTATTAACTCTACTCTAATACCAACCTTAACCCTAACTCTAAAGTCAAAATTCTGCACAAAATTTTTATCTGGAACAGTCTGATTTTGAATTGGAACAAATTCCAAATCTGAACACAATATATATATTATATAAATATATTAATTTTTTTTGTTTTTAATAGTGTATATTAATGTTTTTTCTTTTAGATATATATATGAGAGATGTAAGTCTCTTTGGTTATATAGTTTTGAAATAATTCTTTTTAGGTAATTTCATAAAAATTATTCATTTGTAAATAAATGATTTTTAAATAGCAGTTTAAAAGGTGTAAAGTGAAAAATAATAGTATTAAGTAGAGTACAAAACTCAATTATAGTTGTTTAAAAATTTATTACTTAATTACAACAAATAAAGGCAATTTATTAAAAAATATTTTTAACTTAGTAATTGCATAATATGCAAATTGAGGTATTTGCTTTTTTTAAATATTATTTATTTTGCTACAATAAATTTATTAGAAAATAGCATATTAGCTCATGCTTTCAGCATAGAGTTAAAGGATTATAACAATAGTCAATTTAAATTATGATAAAAAATTATAGTTAATCATATATTATCTTGAAACATAGTTATTAAAGTGCCAAGAATTAAATATCATACTCACTAAAGATAGTTGATAAATATAAAACATTTATTATTGATGAATAATAAAACTATTATTAGATAAATTAAAGTTGATAAAATAGTAAATAGGTAAACTAATAATGAATAATGAAACTTGTAATAAATAATAAAATGCATAAAAAATTACAGTCAACCCTCTATAAATGCAACTTGTAGGGACAAGCCTACAATATGCATTTAGAGAGGTTTGCATTTAGAGTGAGCCAGTTAAATTGCAGCTTTAAAAATTTGATCATCAAGTTTGTATAACTTCTATCAAAACTGTATAACTTATCTTAAATACTAAAATTTGATTGGCCATATGCATTTAGGAAAGTTAGTGTAATATAAAATATTATTCAAGAGAACGTGCATTTACAGAATATAGAACGTGCATTTAGTACTAATAACATCTTATGGAATAGAAAAAAATGTGCATTTAGAGAGGTATTGCATTTATGGAGGTTGAGGTTTGACTATATAAATTTTATAAATAATCAATAATAATAAATATAAAAAAAGATTTAAAATGCAAGTTTTTTTTTAGAAAGTATATAGAATGAATTTTTTATTTATTGTGCAAGTTTATTATTCTTATATAGTTAGGCGATATTACCTAATATTTTGTATCGATTGCCCAAATTTATTCAAAAAAACTATGAATAAAAAAAATTATCTGCTTTAGATTTAATGAAAAGCTAGAATTGATTTTTTTATAAGCTTGTTAATTTTAGTAAAGTTAACTTTTATAACAGTTTGACAATTTAATAAAAAACATTTGTGGCCAAATAAATGAATACTATGTTTTTGTATGAACTGGAATCTTTGTTATAATGAAATTACAGTAATTTTAAAAAAATTTAAGATTCAGAATAAACAAAAATCATTATTATGAAGGTTGTCAAAGGAAGTAATTTGCATTTTATATTTTATTAGCCAAATAATTTTGCTAAAAGTTTTATCAATTATGCAGTTTTGTCAATTATCAAAATTTTATTAATATAAAACCATTAGCAAATTGGTTAAATAGAATTATAGAAATAATGAAAATATTAATAGTTTAAATAGTGTGAATAATGGAAACAAAGATATTAGTAAAAATTTAAATAAATGTTAAAAATAAAAATAATGATTAGAAAATTTATCTATTGACTTTGAAAAATATATAAAATTTTAAAAAGCAAATAAATAAAAATTTTATTAATTGATCTTTTTGTTTTATAATTATATTAGTTCCATTAATAGTTTTGTTTATAGTTTAATCAATAATTTCATCTATTGTTAATAGTTTTATGATGTTAGTAGTTTCATTAATTGTTAAAGTTTATTAACCAAAATTATTTTATCAATTATAAATTAGGCCACACAAACTTATACTATTGGTTTTCATATCCCAGCTGGGTCAGTGAGGTGGGGTTTTGAAATTTTAATTTTTTAATATATTAGCCAATAGAAATTCTCCATTCATAATTATGCGAACAGAGCGAATTTTTAATATAGTAAAGATTATTAATTAATTACATATATAAATAATGATAACAAATATAAAACTTTAACTTTTACTAAACACGCCTATGGTGTTATTGATCAGTGCAATATGTTCTAAGGAAACAAAGTTTGCCTGTATAACAGTATAAAGAATACAGTTTAAATCTTTAACGTATGAAATTTTTTATCGTGTATCCGGTTGTAAGACAATAAAATTTTTAAATAAAATTTTTTTTATTAAAAAATTTTTTTTAAAAAAAAATTAAAATCCGGATCGCTGGGTTACAAAAGGTTACTTGGTGATATGAAAACCAATAGTATAAGTTTGTATGGCCTTAGTTTTATTACTTATTTTTAATACTCACCCTGATGATTTATTGAATAATTAGATGTTATAATTGTTAAAGTAAACTGAATTAAACATTATGTTTACTCTAGTGATTTTATTAAATGATTAAATAATTACAGATAATCATACATTGTCTTGAAATACAATTGTTAAAGTAAACAGAATTATAATAAACTTCATACTCATTTTAGTAATTTATTAAATAATTAAATAATTAAAGTTAATTATACATTCTTTTGAAAAACAATCATTAAAGTGAACAGAATTTAATTTTGTACTTACTCTAGTAATTTATTAAACAAATAAATGATTACAGATATATTTTTTTGAAACTATCTTTAAAGTAAAAAGAAGTAAACTTAATGCTCATGCTAAAGATTTATTAAAAAATTATCATAATTTATAAATTGATTACAAAAATATGATAATGTTATCATTCAAATGATTAAATATCACAATTTCAAACAGAAATTAGCCAAAATTGTTTTATACAATTTGATCATGTTTTGGAATAGATTAGTTTGCTTTGAAATTATTATACTACAAATCTTTTTTTGTTAGTTAATAGAAGTCAAAAGATCAAAAAAGCTTATAAAGTTAGATAAAAACAAAATTTTAATTAGTTGCCTATTTAGGTACTATCCAATGTTAATAACAATTGTTAAGATCTGATATGAAGTTAGATAAAAACAAAATTTTAATTAGTTGCCTATTTAGATACTGTTCAATGTTAATAACAATTGTTAGAATCTGATATAATAAATGGACAAATTTCCCAACCCATATAGAATCTTGCCATTTTGTGGCATTTTAAAGCTTCAACTTAAAAGCTAATTTGCTTAATGCAGTGTGAGAGACTACTAGTATCACGAATTCAGCTGATGATAGCAATACTAGAGCAATTACAGTTGCTATTTCTGGGAGCATATCCCGTCTCAGCTTATGTATCAATTGCACTAATATATATTACAATTTTACAATTTCTTAATAAAATTCATTTAATAAAAGTTAATATTATTAGCTAGATACACCTAGTGATATTAAAAGTCTGATCTGAGTTAGTTTTTTAGTTGACTCCAAAAAAGTCAAGTCTTTATTAAAGTTTGGTTCCAAGTCAGACTTCAGTCTCAACTTGCATTTCACATACAACATATAGGGTGCAGACAATAGAAACAGCCCTTTTTTACATATTTTATTTTGAGATAATTGAGTTTAATTATTTGTTTTGATTTTCGGACTGATCTGGGATGAATCAAATTTCACGATTTTGATTGGTTAAAGGTAGCAGGTGACTATCAGATAATTTCGTGATGTGTTGGCTCTACAAAGCCTCGTGTAATTTTTCTTTTACATTATCTTGATTTTTTATTATGCAAACCGACTTTCATTTATAATTGAAAAATGTTAATTATGTCAAAATTTATATGAATTTAATAAAAACTCATTTTTCAAAAAAATGTAAAAATGTGCTGTTTCTATTGTCTACACCCCATATAGTATTAAAAAAATGTATGTGCATGCAAAATATGTATGAATATACTTTTTTTGGTTATTTAAATATTTAAGGTGCACATGAAATGCGATTAAGTTTCAAGTCTGACTTGGAAATAACTTTAATAAAGACTTGACTTTTGAAGTCGAGTTGAACCAGACAAACTTTTAGTATTCCTAGATACAATTAACAGCATATATTATATGAATGCTGCATTTTAAATATTTTATTATATGAATATCTGGGTGTAACTAATTATATATAGGTTTATATTTAGTAAGTTAATGGTGTTCAAAAAATTTTGCATTTTGTGTAACCAAAGCTGATGTGACGATTTGGATTCAGACCTTGGACCAAATTTGCAAAGCATTAATACAAGCCTTGTACTGCTAAATAATATTATAATAAAATTACAATGCAAGCAATTTTACTTAGTATATCGGTTAGCAAGTTTGTTAGTAAAATTTGTTAAAATTTGGTGATTTTAGGCAAAACTATTTATTTAGATCATGTGACTTAGGTTACACAATATGCAAAATTTTTTGGAGATTACTAACCCGCTATTTATATTAAAACTACGTGCCAAAGACCACATAGTTTGGATATAAAACCATGTGAAATTTAGTTACACCTAGGGCTCATACTCAGATAACTTTTTATCCAAAAGGTTGTAACCTTTAACAAAATCTAATAACCGGTTTTATATCCTATTCAAATAAAGAGTAATGGTTATATCTGGATAAGATATTTATATGATTAGTTGATTTATATATATTAATGTCTAAATCCAATCAAGTAACTCTATATTGATCAATATAAAAAAATGATTTACACATAAAGTTTTTTACTTTGTACATTGTATTCTAACTTACATCATTTGTCAGATGGCCAGACAAAGAGATTTAGCATATTATTATAATGTTCTATATCATTTCTAAATTTACGTTAATTCTGAATGATATGTGTTATTCGCAAATCGTGAAATGTCATTTGTTATTTTAAAACTAGTATGCATTTACCAATTAATAAAAAAAAGCGAAAATAATAATAAAGTAAAAAAATTAGAAAATAAATAAATAAATAAAAGCAAATAAAAATGAATCACTAAATATTAAATGCTAACTAACTTTTCATATATTAAAAGACTATATTCGAATATTCATATATATTTTAACAATGTAATTAAAAATTTTTGTATTCAATGCGTAGAACATATCTATATTTGTTCTTTGGCAATGGCATGAATCTGTCAGATGTCTTGTCTAGAAGATAATTACTAAAATTTTTTTTTAAAAAAAAAACATAAATTTATCTTTCCGACATAACAAACTTGTATTTCCAAGTTATTCCTATCTTTGTTTAGACTTCTGTTTCGCCAATATAAAGAACTTTAAAGGTATTTAGTTGTTGCACTGAAGATCAAGCGAATTTCATGAGTCACAATACCATTTCTTGCTCAATAAAGTGTTGAAGAAAAAATATGTAATGAATATAAAAAAAAGATGACAAAACAATAAAAGAATTATATTTATAAATATCAATGAAAAAAATATTAATGCAAATATTAATAACTAATTATTAGGGGGCATCCAGAAATAACGTTATACAAGAAGGGGGGAGGGGGTCTGACAAAATATACCATTTTTCCTCTTAAGTAGGGAGGTCAAAAAAATATAATGCAATTTTTTTAGAAAAAATCGTTTAAAAACTGATACAGTGGTCCAAATTTAATAATTTTGATACCATTTGATTTGTCTCAGTAAGAGGAATCAAATGGTACTAATTTCATTTCATTTGGATCACTGGATCAATAGTTATTAGCCAAATGCCATTGGTTATATCTTTTTTATAAAATTACTATATAACTAATGGTTTTTTGTGAATATCTTTCGATCCAGTAATCCAAATGATATGATTTTGGTATCATTGGATTTGTCTCACTGAGATGAATCAAATGGTACCTAAATCACCCAAATTTGATTACTGTGTTAGAAAATATTTAAGTTTTTGTAAAATTTTATATATAAATATATGGATTTTGAAAACTTTTTTTATATAGTCGGGGGGTCAAACGCTACTATATGGAGGTACATAACGTTATTTATGAATACCCCTTATCAGTAATTTATTACATTGCTGTGGTCCCATGATCTGTATATTTAGTTATTTCAGAAATAATATATTTGATTTTCATTGTGAAAATTAAAAGATACTTTAACATGGCCACACAGTTTACCCAATTTGGCTTAGAAGGTGATTCATTATTAAAATCTCAACTTTAAATAAATTTCTATTTATGGCATATTTTTATCATTATAACTAATTTGCTAATCAAATTAATGAATTAAATGATTGTTCTCCTGGTGGCTTTTTTCTATCAAATTGATCTAGAACTATTGTGATCACGAGTTGATCTTGATTCATTACTACTTTCATTCTTATTTCTTCACTATTGCAGAAAAAGTATTTACTCGAATTGAGACTTAATAAACAGGGACCATGGAATGTAGCATGGAATCAGGTGCGAAAAAAATTTTTTTATTGCGCAGTAATACAAGTCACAAGTATTACAAGATTTTGATTTGTATATATAAAAAATGCAAAATCTGTTAGGTAAAAACTCGTTACTACAGGTTATTTGGCATTGCTATCTTATGATAGAGTTATTCGATACCTGCAATTTTTTTTATTCCTTGTAGCATAGATATAGATATTTTCTAATTTGGTAATTGCATAGTATGCCTTTTTTTAATCATCATTCATTTTGTTCGTTATATATATATTCGCCTGTTATTCAACTAGCGAAAAATTTTTGAGCCTATGCGTTTGCACTGCATCTTAGCTATTTTGAAGCTGCTTGCTTTTGTTTCAAGTGCTTTCACTAGTGCTAGAGCTAAGTATACCTTTTTACAATTGGTTGAAATTAGTGAAACCCAAAATTTTCTAAAAAGTTAAACCGGAGAATATCAATTACCAAACATAAACAATTAAACCATCCCAAAATTTACATATAAAGCAAACAAGCATACTACAAAGCGCTAACGCTTTATTCTAAACACTAAATAGGGTTCGGAATGGGCCAGGTTAAACTCACGGGTTTGCGGGTTGGGCGAGGTTTGGGTCAAAAAAGTGGGCCAGGTTTACACCAGGTTGATTAAATGCCTAGTCTTGGCCCGGGTTTTGGAAATAGGCCCGCGGACCCGCGGGCTCATTATAATATTTATAATGATCTATAATTATAATTTTAATAGTACCAGAAATAGAGTTTCATGAAAGTGAAATAACGTCTGTAAATCTTTTCTATTCTGTTTTAACAGGCATTTTCGGGATTGTTTTGTAACCTGCACATTTTTACAGCTTTATTACACAGTGAAGTCGCTTAATTTTGATTGAATGATTGACATGCATATATGTTACATATGACGTAATGCTTTGCAGTCACAAAATCATATTGGCAGCCACGAATACCAATTAGCAAAGGTTATAACATAATAAAACTAAAAGTATACCTTCTGTTTAATATACCATTAAAATAATTCGATAATTGGTTAGGTAATTCAGAATTTAGCTAAGAAATGTTTATTGCTATTTCTTTACACTAGGAATCTATTTTTAGCACACAAGATATCTGTACAGCAAACTGACGAACTTACCATTATAACTAACACACAAAGAGGAAAAAGAAAAGTACAATACTGTGATCTAGAAGACCAGGAGAGTATCGACTGTGATTATGAAAAGAATTTTTTTTTAAATTCAGTTGTTACTTATACTATATAAGAATCTCTAAACAAAAAAAATACTATAGTTTTTTTTTTTGTAGTTAGATTTCTAGTAAGCGAGTTTGTTCTTAAGATTGAAAGTATATTTAGATTATATTCGTTAGACAAAGCCGGTAGATTTAATATTGATGAAAGTCGAAACTGAGTTCAACTTCTATAATCTTAAATCTAATAAGTAAAACTAAAAACTTGTCGAAACTATTGGAAGATAGGTTTGAGTTTTGTGACTTTTTACTTGCAGTTGTTTATTATTCCTTTTAATTTATTTACAGTATTTTTATTAATTTAATTATTATTTTCTTGTTATCTGTTATTATTTATTGTTAGCAATTTAATTTTAATACAAAACTCTTTATACACGTATCGGTATCTAATAGATCGTTAAAATTTAAAATTTAAGATATCTTTTTTAAATCTGATTGGATTATATATATGACAATAACTATTAGACCAAAGTAATAAATTATTGTAATTATTAAAATTTTAATAAATGTCAAAATATTTTACTTTAGGTTCGTTTTAGTATAAACCTACTAGTCAATTAGATCTTGTAAAATCATAAAAGCTCGCTATGCTATTTAAAGCGATTTTTTGTAAAATGTTACATTTCCCAAAAGTACTTATAAAGTGTATAATAACTTACCCGGAGCATTCACTTTCTTTATATTATCACTGGGCCGGGTCATAATTTGAAGTGACCCGACCCGGCCCAAACCTGTAATTTTAAAATAGGCCGGGCACAAGTTTGGATTTTAAAATTTCTTTGGGCTTGGGCTTAAATTTAGAAAAACCCGGGCTGATACGGCCCATTCTGAACCCAAGCGCTAAATAGTAATTTGAATCGAGAAAATTTTTCTTAATCGGTTAACCGAACCAAAAGATCCAAAGAAGAACATTCCAAATATAGGGGTCATCTAAAGCAGGGCAAATTCATATGATTATAGCCAATCAAATTACAGAATTTTGATGATCGCTAGCAAAGCAAAGAACAAAAAACCTAAAAAATACAAAAAACAGTAGTCTAAACCTATCTCAGATAGGTTAAGTAAAAAATATCGTGAAGGCAATTTTGTTTAAGGGAGTAACAAAAATCAGATGATTTTCTAGAAGGGGGGTAAAAATTTGAAATTATATATAAGAACCTGACTATATATATATTAAAAATAGGGGGATAGGCCTCTAATAAAAAATAATTAGGTGATTAATGATACGGCCCTTATATATAACTAACTAAAAACCAGCCTAACCCTAATATAAGATGACTCTAACCCTAAAGTTAATTGAGAAAATTATTAAGAAATATGAGTTGCACCTGCTTTAAATATGGAATTGATTATCTAAGTCACCCGAATATTACACAATTGATAAACAATTTTTTTTATATGTTTTACAATACCTTTTTTTAAAACATTTGGATAGTTTAACTATTTATAAAATGTAAAAAATACAACAGATGAATTGATGCTTTTGTAACATATTCTTTTAATCCATATTAATTAGTGCTCCTACAAACCGGACTCGAACCAGACTTTAGTCAAGTCTTAGTCTGGTCTGATTTTCAGACCGGACTCAGACTTTTATATTCAGACTTTTTAGTCAAGTCTGAGTCTGGTCTGGATCTGGTCCGAAGTCTGCAGACTGGTCTGAGTTCAAATATATTTAAATGTATTTTTTGGCGTTAAACAAGTTTACTTAGTGCATTTTGTTAGAATAAATTAGTAAAATTTTATGAATCATAAGATTTTATAGAATTTTATTAATAAAGTTTTATAAAATCTTTTTTATTTATTTATTTTTTTTTTAATATTAAGGGTGTAGCTCCTGCCCCAAACTTTATTAATACTTAAACAAATTGACATATGGCAGTGCCTTTTATATATACATATTATATACAAGTATTGAAACTAGGATAAACAATGGATAGTTTTTACATCATCAATTTTCAATTCATTACAATATACTTTAATTAATTTCGAAACATTTCAAAATTATGCAAAGTTATTAGAAATGTATTAAATCAATTATTTTTTAAATTATTCAATTCATTACAATAATCTTTGTTTATTAAAGCTAAAAATTCGAATAAAATAATTGGATAATTAGTGGATATAATTGTTCTAATATTTTTTTATCTAAAGAATGTAGGAATAAGTAAGTTGTTTTATATAAATCTATATCTAAATTTAATATTGAAAGAACACTACTAAATTATTCTTAATAATTTAATTATGCTTTTTGCAAATATTTAAAAGTTTTTACAAGATTTTGCAAGATTTTGCAAGATTTCACAAAATTTCACAATTTTAGCTAAGAAACTGGTGATCAAACTGATTAAGGTGGTCAAACTGATCAAGGTGATCAAACTGATCAAGGTGATCAAACAGACAATTAGATCAACTTTTGGAGAAAAGCCGTGGTGAAAAAGAACTGTTTAAAATTTTATATTTATTTATTATTACATTTATTAAATTTTTTTAAAAAATTAGTGTGATTTTTACTCTACATAGTGTTAATAGCGAAATCATTGGTCACGTAATAGCATATGAAATCATAAGCCAAGATTAAGTACAGCTCGATATTGTTTTTACATAAATCAACAACTTTTAATTCGTTACAATATACTTTAATTAATTTCGAAACATTTCAAAATGTATTAACAGCCGTGTATGGAATAATGGCTGTTTAAATTCCAATTATTTTTTAAATTATTCAATTCATTACAATAATCTTTGTTTATTAAAGCTAAAAATTCGAATAAAATAATTGGTGGATACTGTATATTGGTTTTCATAATTGTTCTAATATTTTTTTATCTAAAGAACATATGAATAAATAAGTTGTTTTATATAAATTTACATCTAAATTTTATATTAAAAGAACACTACTAAATTATTCTCAATGCTTTTTGCAAATATTTAAAAGTTTTTACAATATTTTCAAAAGATTTTGCAGGATTTCACAAAATTTTGCAATTTTAAAATTTTATATTTATATTATACATTATATTTTAAATTAAATATACATTTTTAATCAATATATACAGGGTCTAAATAATTTATAATTTCTTAAAAAAATTTGAAATAATTAAAATTTGTAATAATATTATAGTGTTTTTCGCAGCAAATATATGCGATATTATTAAATTTTTTTTAAAAAATTATTAAACATTTATTAAATTTTTTTTAAAAAATTATTAAAAATTATTAAACATTTATTAAATTTTTTTTAAAAAATTATTAAAAATTATTAAACATTTATTAAATTTTTTTTAAAAAATTAGTGTAATTTTTACTCTACATTGTGTTAGTAGCAGTCATGTAATAGCATGTGAAATCATAAGCCAAGATTAAGCACAGCCTGCTAACTTATCACAATTAATCATCGCCGCATAATTATAAATTTTTAATAAAGATTTAGAGTTAGGATCAGGTAGGGTCTGGGTTAGAAGGATTTGTTTATGTGTAAAATTTAATGCTAAGAATTTTTACTTATTGCTCGAAGACTTGTTATCATAGTAAAATATTTCGCTATTAAAGATTTTTTAGATTTTTTTTTGCTTCTTTATTGTTTTGATTACATGAGATCCTGCAATCCGATTGGCTGAACATATGAGCGGTAATGATCATCTGTGGTGATATTAAATTTTATCATAAAAGTAAACAATGGATCATCAATCAACATTGTTGTTTTTACAACTTTCAACAACTTCGCAACTTCGCAACATACTGCCAACCTTCACAACACCACTTAAGCCTTTTTTTTATTTATTTTATTACAAATATTTGCACTTTTTTAACGTTTAGTTACTTTGTTTTAATTATTTTTTAAATTTTATAAATACAACCAACTTTATATTAGTTTTTTTGTTCAACTAATTTTCTTTAAGTTTTTTTTTTTATTTTTCAAATTATAACTTATTAGGTAAATAATTCTATATATCGTAATATACTGTATAACTTTTAATTATAGATTTCTTAATTAATATATATGTAGTTGCTGATACTGTGAATAGCAAACTGGCAATTTGCTAGCATATATATTAATTGAATTTAAAATCCATATATGATTGTAGATAGTATAAATATAAGTAGTAAAACCTCTGGCAAGCTCTAGCCATACGAATGTGATGGATAACTAATTTGCTAAGTCTGCTGGCTTATATTTTTTATATAAGTCTTTATCTTCCGGCTCACTATAAGCTCATTGATTTTAAATTCTTTATTTTTATTTTATTTTTTATATTTTATTTTTAATTATTTCTTAGCAATAACTAGTAAATGCATCATGTTAATGCAGCGAGTTTTGATAATTATATAAAAATAATTGAGCAAAAAAAAAAAAAATTATATTTATTTAATATAATAAAAGAAGACAAAGATTATTCAAAAGAATAGAATAGAAATTGATTTGTAAAAAAATAATTTTTTTTTATTAATTACAGTTATGAAATAACATATACAATAAAATATTTTGATCCAAAAACAAGAAATTTATAATTAATATGTTTTATTTTAAAATATCAAAATAGTGAATAAACATATTATTGTTGTATTATAAAAAGTTAATGCATTGCACTAATGCAGTGAGCCTTGAGAATTATTATATTATTGTAGAGGCTGATATTACAACTTTTTACTAATAATTTAAACCTTTTTATATTGTAATTTATAGCAGTTTTTTTTTACTTGTTCATAAAATTTTTCAATTATTCAATTTTATTTTTCTCTTTTAAATATCAAGCAGTAGCTTTACTACTAACAACTTTGAGGCTCAATGTTTTTATTTGCTACAAATATAAAAAAACTTGAAACATTTGCAAATATAAAAAAAAACTTCAAAAGAACTTGTAGATCAGTTTCAATAAAAAAAAAAGAAGTAATATATAAAACATATTTAATAAACTATTATATATAAATGTATTTATTTTTTTTTAAATTTTAAATAATTATAAGAAAAAAAAGAATATAGTAGTTTTGAGTTTGAATTCAAGATTAAAAGAAATTTAAAAATGTTTTCTGATTTTATTAATTTTTTGCCCAACAATTAAAAATTTAAAAATCTTTCAGTTAATTATTAAATATAGTCTTCGCAACTATAAAAGTTTTAAAAATAATCTAACTAAATATAGTCTTTGCATAGTTATAAAATTGGTTGACCAATTTAGTTTTCTTCTAACTGTAATAATTTTAAAATAATTAAGTTTTTTATTAGTTGTAAGAATTTAAAAATATTTATCATTAGCTAAAATATTGTATGAAAATCTTAAAATTAATATAATATAGTCTTTACTCTACTATAAGAATTTAAAAAATACTAATAGACCAAACAGAGTCTTTATCTACTGTTAAAATTTTAAAAAGTACTATAGAAAAAAAATATATATATATGATATATATTAAGAAAAAAATTACACAAACCCTAAACCATTTAATGTGATTCTTTGTGTCATATTATATTTCTATAAAAATTTTGAGATGGATACATTCAAAGTTATTTTTTATCTTGTAGCTTACTAAACTAAACCACAAAAAGCTTATTGGGTCTTCCTCTTCTTGTATATTATTTTTTAGAATGTAATTTGTATAGCTAAAGGTTCTATTACTTCTATGAAAAAAGAAAATTTTTTTACTAATATAGAAATAGATGGATTTGAAAATTAAAAAAAAAAGATTTATATATACCAGTACTTATTAAACTTTATGTTTCAAATGTTTCAAATAGGTATGTAGCTTGCAATATTTGGTACTAGTAATAAAATATATTAGTTTTCAAAAGGCTGTTTACTAGACAAGACATAAATATTTGAATTTTTTAATAAATTTTTTTTATCTAGCACTACTAAGCCAACATGTTGATACGTTTTAATTATTTGTGTGAGTAATACAAAACAAAAAAGGAACTCTAATTTTGTAAAAAAACTAAATGCATAAGATAAAAATTTAGAATTAGGGTTTTAATATTAAAGGCTATAGATGATGCTTACTATATATAAAATTCATTCCCATTATTTTTAAGCAGTGCCCAAGATTAGAGATATGAATCAATTCTTTTTAATTATTAATTGAATTAGAATCGATTTTTATTTCTAAACAAATGGTTTATAGTCCTTTGCAAAAAGATATAATTCATGATTTTTCTGATAAAATTTCTGAGATTCTAAATTGCTATTAATTCATATTTTCAATCAGTTATATTTATATTTATTTGAAATTGGTAAGATTTTTAAAATCTACAGAATCTTTAATTTTTATACAACATTGTGATTTGCAGAGAGCACATCTTTTTGCAAAGTGTAACAATCGTTTCTACAAATAATTAAATATTTTGAAATCAATGCTGGATTTATAATCAATTTTAAAGAATAATTGTTTTATATTATATCTATTTAGAAGACTAAAATTTTTATAAAATGTTCTGCTTTTTAGATACATTTTTAAGAGGCTGAGTTTATTATTAAATCACATTTTGTTATTAAAAATATTAAGCCTATAGTTTGTACTTGGCTATTTTATAATGGATGTGTTTTGTTAATGCAAATTGTACTTAGCCATTCTTAATAACTGTACTTGTTAATGCATATTATTTTATTTAAACTTTAAATTAATAGTTTATACTTAGCCATTTTATAATAGCTATGTTTGTTATTATTAATAACATGTATAATTATTTATATAATTTGGTTTAAAGTATAAATCCTGTTGTAAATGCTAAAGATTCTATTTAATTAAGTTCTGGTATAACTTTAAAACAACTAAAAAACTTGTAAAACTAAATTATTTATAGTATTAAATAATAAAAAACAGAATCTAATCAGGCACTCAATAACTACAAAAATTTAGATTTCGATCATCAGTTTTAAACTGATTATTGAGGTTTCGATTGTAATTGCATCCCTACGCAAGATTGATTAAGCATTAGTGCCATGTTCGAATACTGATTCAAAATAGTCAAAATTTGCACTTTTCGATTGGCTATTTCCTTTTAACTAACATTTAATGTATAGGTAATTGAAAAATTTATATAGCACGATTTAAATGACACTTAAACTTCTATTCAAACTGCCATTCAACACTATCACATAATTTCGTGAACATGCATGTCCATAAAATTATGATAGTATTGAATAACAGTTCGAATGGCATTTTGAGTAGCATTCGAATCATGCTATTCAACATGGCAAATGCTGAATTTTATTTGTCAAGTTTAATCAGACATGTATTGACAATAGCTATTTGAATCCAAGAATTGTAAATTTAAAATTTTTAATTTAAATTTGTCTTTTATTTAATAATTTCTAAAATTTTTTTTACTTCAAATATTTTAATTTAAGCTAAGATATATTTTAGCAGATTGTTTTTAGCGGACTAGATAATGTTCATAATAGGGATCAGAAAAATCAACATGAAAAATAAAGATATAGATAGCATTAAAGAATTTCAACTTGCAAAATAACCCCACAATTAG